>PVJA010034087.1:0-22832 GCA_004027025.1 Myocastor coypus | reverse complement strand
TTGAGGCTGGCCTTGAGCTCACTTTTGTAGCTCAGGCTGGTCTCGAACTTGCACCAATCCTCCTGCCTCAGCCTCCCGGGTGCGGGGATTACAGGCATGAGCCACCACGCCCGGCTTCAATTTCTTGGAAGACATAATTAACCTCTTAGGCTCATTATAGTCCTCTTGGGTCCATCAATATGTCACTTCATAAGGATTTTCTCAAGTTGCTTTTGATTTTAATGGCTCCTGAAAACCTTTGACTATTTAATAGCTCTGGTGAGATATGAAAGACAATTTCTTCAGGATTATAACTAATTTTTAAATCTCTGCCTGTTCTCCAAAACAATTATTGAAATAGCTTCTATGTGCCTACTTCCAAGGTGTAATAATCAGGACAGAGAATTTCCATGGAAACCAATCTCAGAAAATCCCAGGGTTGGCTGCCGACTCCTCTGAATCTTCCAGAGCTGTTACTATTTCCCTTACTGCATCTTCAAAGAATTTATGTAAAACACATTGGACCTATATCAACTAAATACCTATTCTTCTAAATTTATGCTTATGCTTTATTAAAATATGATGTAGCAACACTATTTGGTGCATTCTGAAAGAAGTAAACAACATTGTCTTTTTAATTGAGATAAAATTCACAGAGTACAAATTCAGCCTTTAAGGAGTATAATTCAATGATTGTTCCATATACTCACAAATGTGCACAGTATGACCTCATTACCCTAATAAGAAACCTTATATTCATGAGTAGTCACATCTTGTCCTTCTATAGTGCCAGGTTCCAACAATCACTGATCTACCTTCTGCCTCTATTCACATGCCTATACAGGATGTTTTACATAAATGCAATCATACAATAGTGTGGTCTTTTGTGAAAAGTCTCTTTCATTTAGCATAACATTTTCCAAATTCATCCATGGTATAGTAGGCATCAATACTTCATTTCCTTTGGTGCTAAATAATGCCCCATTGAATGGATACAGGACATGTTGTTTCTTCATTCATCATTTAATAGTTGCTTCCACCATTTTGGCTAGCATGAATAGTGTTGTTATAACATTCATGTACAGGTTGCAGGATGGACATGTTTTCACTTCTCTTCAATATACCCAGTAGATTTTTTGGTCATAGGATTGTTCTGCTTAATATTTAATGATTGACAAATTCTTTTTCAAAAATGTTTTTTTGTTTATAGCTGTTTTGGTGATATGTCATTTCATTTTGATTTGCCTTTTATTGATAGCTAATGAAGGGCTGGCCAAATAGCTCAGTGGATTAAAGCACCTGCAAGCAGGCACAGGGGACAGGGATTTGATTCCTGGGTCTGCCATGCCAGCCCTGTCCCTAGGGTGCACTGAGACAACAATTGAGACTAGGCATAAGCCGAGAGTGGTGGCTCACGCCTGTAATCCCAGTACTCGGGAGGCTGAGTCAGGAGGATTGGTGCGAGTTCGAGATCAGCCTGGGCTACAGAAGTGAGCTCAAGGTCAGCCTGAACTGCATAGCGAGACCCTGTCTCAAAAAGACAAAAAAAAAATATGGAGACGGACAGCAATTGAGACTAGGCATGGTGGTGCAAGCCTGTAATCCCAGCTCTTGGAAGGCTGTAAACAAGCAGATCAGTATGAGTCCGATCTAGTGGTGTGACCCTGAACACCTTGTAGATCCTTCCCTAAAATACAAAAAATTATAAACTAAAATAAAAATAGCTAATGAAAATGTTCTTACCAATGAACACAATATCTAATTTCATTTTTCATACATTGCATTCAAGTTTTTTTCAACACTGTGACATAATTGCAATCATGATCTCATGCTGTTTATCTAAACAATGCTTCAGAGAGAATGTAAACTAGAATAAGATGCCATGGCCCAAAGGCATACCACCAGGCTGTGAGAAAACTACTTCAGCACACAACTGCTCTCAGTCAATCACTAGATTATTGTATGAAACACACTTCCCTTTATTCAAGCACCAGATTGGAAAATCAAAATTTTACTATCAAAACATCAGTTCTTGTTTCTGCAAATCTTAAATATGCCAGGACATGTATCAGAGTCAATTTATTTGGCTATAACATCTGGTTGGGCCATAAAATGCAGATAGAGCCACCTCAGATAGATATGGGACCAACTCATGTAAAATGGAGTCAAAAGGAGATAAAATAATCTATATAGGGAACTTTTACATTAAATTGTAAAATCCATATCATAGAGCTCAAAGCCCAGCCATACCTATACTTCCCTAACTTTCCACTCCTGTACTCAGTTCCTATTGGATTTCTCTATGTCCTTCAAACATACCATGTTCCCTCTTAAATAGCCAATTCTTTCTGCCTAGAGGGTATCCTTTTCTTGGCAAAGGCCCGCTCCTCTACCTTCTTCAGTGGAGACATCCCATACTTCCTCAGGACTTGTGTCCATTTCCTTCCACAACTATGAAAAATCTTGACAAATTCAGTGGTGTAAAATAATACAGATAGATTCTCTTACAACCCTGTAGCTCAGAAGCCTCACTAGACCAAGACCAAGGTGACCGTAGAGCCATGTTCCTTTTCTGGGCTCTAAAGGAGAATCTGCTCTCTTGCCTTTCCCACTTCTGGAGGCTTCCATCTCCCTTACCCTATGAATCTTTCTTCCATCTTCAAAACTACTGAAGTAGCATCTTCAGATTTCTCTCTCCTCTCATGCTGTACCTCTCTCTATCTACTTTTCCCTCTCTCTGTGACACATGCACCCACTAACCTTCCTCTTTTCTTCTTATAAGGAGCTGTGTGATTGTGTTGGTCCTACCCAGATAATACACAGTAATCTATGATTTGCAAAGTCCCTTTTTCCATGAAAAAGACCTGTTCACAAGTCTTGAACATGAGGATATGGACGTGTTTGGAGGCATTATTCCATCTACCCTCCTGTCAACTTTTCTGGCATAATGCCTTAGCACTCAGCTAAGTACACAGATTTATTAAGCAAAATCATTCCTATCATAGGCTGTAAGTATTTACAGGGCCAGGCCTGTTCACTCTGCATATATCCCACATGGTGAGTCTGGCACTCAGTAGATAGTTAATGATAACCTAGCTGAGGGGCCAGTTTGGTTTTGCTGAACCAGAACTCCTAGGAGACAGAGAAGAGGAAAGCTAAGATGCTATATTGTAAAAGGAATTCCAATGTCTACCTAAGCAGATTGCATTTCAGTGCATATGGACTGATTAAAGTGACTCATTAAAGATTTTTGGTAAGGGTGTTAACATTATAACAACTGTGCCTTTGGAGTACGAGGTCAGAATGAGAACAGGATAAATTGAAAACAGGGTGATGGAGCAGGGCTATAGCCAGTGAGAGCTCAAATAAGGCAGTGGTAATGAGAATGAGAAGCTAGCAGAGCTTTTAGTACTCTAATACATTTTAGTCAAATCTTTTCTTCCATGGAAGAAGCAAGCACTACAGGGTGTGATAACTTGTAGAAAAAAAGTGGAGAAAGAAAAGAGGAGAAGAATGGAAGACATTCTGGCCTGACAATCCCAAGCAAATCAAAGAATGGAGATACCAACCAAAATAATGAATAAAGTGGAACACATTCCAAAGAAGAAAATCATATTTGTTTCACTGTTGTTATGTAGTCTGAGTCCATTGCTTACATTTAAGCAGTTGTTCGCAGGAATTTTAAAATGTATCCAGTGCTTAAACACAAGATTCCAGCTAGACACAGGGACGAGTTACTCCTTGAGAGATTTTGGCAAAAGTCACTAAAGTGGATGAGCCAGATAGAAAAATTACTTGAAAGAAAAGCATCATGGTGGGGATGGCTTGCCTATGAACAAGCCCCGAGACAATGTAGGACAAGACCGTGGAGGTAAGGATGAAATTGAGATTCTCAGTAAGGAGAAGGAGAAGCAGGGAAGGACAGTATGCTCTGTTACGTCAGGAAGTGTGTCCAAAGGAAGTCTAATAAATTAATGAAGCATAAATGTGAGACTTCTTAGGTAAATGGATGCATTTTGATATCAAATTTTAAGCAAAGTAAGTCCGACACACAAGTTAAATATCACATTGTTTCTCTTGTGTGAGAAAGCCAAAGTATAATTAAGAAGCAAAAAATGGAGGATAGCTACTAGGATGTAGGAAAAAACTGTCAAATGGGAAGGAGAGCAAGGGAGAGGAAGGAGAAGGAAAGGAAGGGAAAATTATTTTAAAAAGAGAGTTGAATTGAAAGGAACAGTTAATACTTAATTTTTTTTCTTTTTAATCTGGTAACTTTTTCTTCCTCTTGAATTTCTTATAACTTCTTTGGTATTGTTTTGTTTTGTTTTCTTTAAATGAATCTTATACATTCATATCTGGTAATCTGAACAGCTAATTTGAAAATTGCATCATGTAATACAGCAATCATTGTTGAAAGCCTATTACTTTGTTTAGTGGAATCTTGTATCGTTTCTAATGCATTTTTGATAACTGATTTGTATTCGTTAAAAATTAAAATAAACAAATGATAGATAAAAAGACTTCAAAGGAAAAATGGAAACAAAGAGGAGAGGGGAGGAAGGGCTTAAAGAAATAAAGGAATGGGAAAAAATCAAGATATATACAGATATGAATTACCTGTGATGAATGTGATTATTATGTAATGCAAACTTGTACTAATAAAAAAATAGTTTTCCAAGCCCTGTAACTTGAGTACATTTGAGAGAGTTGTTTCTAAATGTAAGGAGGGTAGAAAAGAAAGTGCCAAGGTTTCATGGGCTCAGCTGAGAAGGGCAATCATAGTTGTCCCTGATTCTTTCCTAGAGTTTGCCAGTTTATTTTGAGAGTCAAGGATTTCAAGGTTGTTCTGCACTCAACTTGTGTTTCAGCTGCTTCAACTTCTTTTTTCCAGTTTCTCTCTTTAACTGTAAAGTAACGAAGTCCAATTGTCAAATCCTAAAATTCTGCTGAAAGTTCAATTCTTAAGCATTTGTGAAGTTGTTTTCACAACATTCTCTAAGTTAAAAATTACTTCCAAAAAGAATTCTAGCAAAGAGTTAGTTCAAGAAAAAGGAAGTATGAAAGTTGAATAACTTCATCTAATGTTCAAATTCTTCAAATATTATGATGATTTCGGACATAATTTGTTGCAAAACAAATTTTGCCAATTTCCTTTGTCAGCTCCCTGTTTGAAACTATTTTGTTCTAATTACTCCCATGTTAGTGATATAGATGAATTTCTATTTTTAATCACTACAATTCATCACTACTATCTTTTAAATTTTAGTTCTTGCTTCAATCATTGTATATTTATCATTGAAAACTGCCCTACCTATATTTACAAAATCCATATTTTTCTATCTTCAGCATCTCTTGGAAGATATACTTTCCAGTTCTAAGCCTCAGTTGATATGTAGCAGGCAAAAATAAAGAAATGATCTAGGGATACAATAGATACAGGAAAATGGGAATGAACCTATTCAAAAGGAAGGAGTTACTGAGTTGAGAAGAAGGACAGGAGAAGGAGTGGGGGAAAAAGATTTATCTCTGTAGGTAAGCAGGATGGTTTGGACAACAGGAACTCTGTAATTCTGCTGCTGTATGGAAAAGCGCAGATGGTAGTTAACTTGTTTTGTCTCTTTTTTTCAATTGTTTCTACTTTTTCTCTTCTTAATTTCTTATACATTTCTTTCTTTTTTCTTTCTTCCAATTTTACATACTTCTACCTGATAATATGAATAACTGTTGAAAAACAACACTGTATTACAATAAATACGATGAAAATACATATTATTTGGTTAGGTGAAATTCTGTATCACTTGTCATTTTTTGTTTTAATATTATTTTGTGCTCTCTTTAAAAATAAAAAATGACGGGGCCCGGCGGGATGGCTCAGTGGTCTAAAGCGCACGCTTAGGAAAGCTTGGGCGGCTTCAGGGACCGCGGTTCGATCTCCAGCACCACAAGCTGCGCCAGCCGTGCCCTTGGGGCGGGCTGAGCTGGCCATAAGAATGAGTGAATAAACAAACAAAGGTTCTGAAATAAGAAAAAAATAAATAAATAAAATTTTTAAAAAAATAAAAAATGAGAAAAGGAATAAGGTGGGTCCCAGCGGGATGGCTCAGTGGTCTAAAGCGCCTGCTTGGGAAAGCTTAGGTAGCTTCAGGGACCGAGGTTCGATCCCCAGCACCACATGCTGCGCCAGCCCTGCCCTCAGGGCGGGCAGAGTCGGCCATAAAAATGAGTGAATAAACAAACAGTGGTTCTGAAACAAGAAAATAAATGAATTTTTTTAAAAAAAGAATAAGGAAATGGCAACATGAAGCTGGAAAACATAAGAAAAAATGGTGCTGAAACACGAAACCTACATCTCAAGCTTTTGCCTACTAGGTATCCCAATATTTGTATTACTCACACTTCTTTACTATGAGGGACCATCGTTTGCATTATAGGATGCTTAGCAGCATCTCTGGTTTCTACTCACTGATCCTAATAGCAACTCCCTGTCCAGTGCTGGCAATAAAAATGCCACCAGCCATTACCAAATACTCTGGGATACAAACGTTCTCTGGGCTGAGAACCACTAAACCCTACAAAAATACTAGATTTTGAAAAAAACAAAAATGAGTAAAAGTTCTGCACTCAAATACCTTAACAAAGCAAGAAAAAAAAATGCCAAAATGGAAAATTAGAAAATATTAGGATTATGTGCTAATCCCCACTTGTTTGCAGACTGCTTGGCATGCTTCAGCATTTGATGTATCTAAGCCAGACACCAGACTGATTCCTGTAAAACACATAGCTGATCACGTTATAGCCACCGGCTTAAAAAACCCACCAGCTTTTGCTACTCTCTTCCACAGAGTTTCTTAGCTGTGGCACTGTATCCCTTGGTGAAATAGTTCTTCTTTGTGGTTCCATCTTGAATGCTGTCAGTGCTTAGCCGCATCTCTGCTCTCTACAGCAACAGTAACTCTCCTGTCGTACGCAGAATAATGTCCCACTAAATATTCAGATGTGATTCCCTGTTACCTGTGTGTATATCACAGTAAATGGAATTAAGATGTAATTAAAAGTCACTAATCAGGCCGGGGAGATAGCTCCGTGGCAAAAGTGCCTGCCTGGCAAGTGCAAGGTCATGAGATTGAACCCTGGTCCCACCCAAAAAAAAAAGTCACTAATCAGATGACCTTAAAATGATGAGAGTATTTTGGATCATCCAGGTGAACCCAGCATAATCGCAGAGTCCGTGAAGACAGACAGAGAAACACATGACTAGGGAAGAAAGACAAGACTGTGGCAATAAAAATGCCACCAGCCATTATGGAATAGACTGATGATGAAGGAAGGGGCCACTGGCCAAGGAAAGACAACACAACCCGGAGACTTTGTAAGAAACACAATCCTCTCAGTGTGTTGAATTTAGCCTAGTGAGACCTAGTGGAAATTCTGATCTCCAAAACTGTAAGCTACTAAGTTTGCATTGCTTTAAGCCATGAAATTTGTGGTTATTTGCTACAACAGTTGTAGGAAGCCACCTTCACCAGGTTTAACATGCCAAAATGTCGATAGACACTTCACGATGCCTGCTGGGGAAAAGTCACCTTCAGGTTCAGAGTCACTGCTCTGTGTAAGTGTCCAAAGTCCTGAGAAAGGCACACTGATGTTCTTCCGAATACCTGGTAAACATGATCATCCAACCAACAGGGATGCTGCAAGCACATCAAACATTTCACTTCAGAAACACTCTACATCTTTTCACCTCTCTGTGCACATCATGCTAATGGACTCTGTGAATGGTAAAGAATGTATTTTGGCTCTCCTGTCATTTCTATTCGCATCTATAATAATCCCCTTCCCCAATTTGCTAAAATTCTGGTTTCATTGGGTTACTACATGGAGAACTTTTTGATTGCTACAAATATTGAACCACAGAGGTCCTGACATCCCCTTCCAAGTGCACTATTGCTCTGGAGCCTCTGTAATTATTCCTTGCCTGAAACTCACATTACCAACATCTCTGCGCATCTGTGTACTATTTTCTCTCTAATCAAGAGTTGACACCCCCAAAAGATTACCTTCCTGTTTTCTTCTTGCACATTGCAGATATATTTGCAAATCAAGTTGAGGCATTCTCTACACAGTGAAGACTTTCATGGCCCCCATCCCAGAAACGACAAGGAGTTAGCATTCTTCTCACTTTACTCTCTCGAGGTGCTGATCCTTCTGCTCTGTGCCTGTTGGTCAGCTAATCCTTCCCTTCATTAGATTATTAGACTGGGAGTTCTTTAACAGTTGAGGGCATATTAGAGTCTCTGCATTCTCAATAACTAGAGAAGTACTCCTGCTCAAGAAATTCCTGTAAGCAAAAGGTAGTAGCACATACCTGTGATTACAGTTTACAAGACGATTACAAGTTTGAAGTTAGCTTGAGAAATTAAGTGAGACCTTATCTCAAAATATATAAAGTAAAAGGGGCTGAAGATATAACTCAGGGTTCCCTTAATTCAGTCTGTAGTTAAAAAGAAAATGTGACATGAATGAAGAAAAGTACAATAGTCATGGATGGATGAATAGAAATCACTGTACGTATTACAGAAACTGGTGAGCTATGCGCATAATCCCAGCTCTGGTCCACAAGCATTAGGAGGACTAAGGGTCCAGGAGACAGCACAGCAGTATAAGCACCTGCGTGGCAAGCACAGTATTCCAAATTCGGTCCTAAGTAGTAGAACAGGGGAAGAAATAGGACTGCAGGATTGAAGCAAGAGATAGCATCCCTTTATCTCCGAGAAGGGGCAGGGCAGGGCTTGGCTACTGAGAACACAATTTGAGAAACATGTACCATGTAACCTTTTGTCTATTCCCTTTTCTACCCTCAGATATTCTATCCAGTATTTCCATAAAACCAACGTTGCTAAAGCAATGCTGAAACACCTAACATGGAAATATTAACAGGGAGTCATACCTGAGTTTGCCTGACACCTTCCAGGATTAGGCCATAAAACGGCCATTTATGAACACCGAATGAGCACAAGGAATAGAGCGGCAGGCATCTGCGACAGTCCTGGGACCTGCCGGATCAACAGTTTAGGTATAAACAAGAAGATCTGCTGAAATCTACCAACTGGAAATGGATGTGATGCATCGCTGGCTAAGCCTGCAAGTGAATGCTCCGGGTTTCTTATGGATTCAGGGAAAGAGAAATCGAAAATTTGCACAAGCTTTTACAGGTACAGAAAGTCTGCAGCCTGACTGCAGAAGGATGCACATGGTTTTGGAATCAGAAGAGAAGATCCCTAGGAAACTTCTCAGCCAGCTGTGAGCCCTTTGGTTGACACTCACAGATAGCCAGAATGGGGCACCATGGTCAACTTCGCTAATGTAGCTGCTTTCTCCTGTGCTTTTCACCCCCAGAGGACATTTAACACCTTGTAGAAACACTTTTTTGTAATACTGGTAGAAGGACTGCTACTGGCATCTAGCGGGTAGACCCCAGGTGTGCTACTCAACCACCAGCATGCAGGGCGACCCACAGCAAAGAACATTTGATCTGCAGGTGTCAATAGTATCAAATCTGAAATTCCCTGAACCAGGGAAGCCAGGAAAAGTACAAGGATCAAATCTGCATGAACCTGGTGTCCCTTCCATGGCCTTTACGCAACAGTGCAAGGTGCTGCTTTGCTGGACTGTTGACAATCATCAACAAATATTTTCCTTTAGGATGAAGAATGAACCTGGCACACAAGTGAGAAGGATCAGTAGTGCCCAACAAGATGACTTTTGTTGGATTTTAAGACTTACATAGTGTTAAACTTTTGAAAAATAATCCAAGGTATTAAATCCCAGACCAAAGATTTGGTTAGGTTCTTTTGGCCTCTGCTAAACAAAATCAGTGTCTGACCTGCATGCCAGAATTCCAACAAATCACCTTGCGTTTGCCTCTATCACAGAGATTTCAGCCACCTTATCCCTACTAGACATAAAACATTTATGAAAAACTCTGCTTTTGCTAGAAGGTTATATGCTCAATTTTTTGAAAAATTAAAGTGTTACATTTATTTTAACACATCCAAATGAAGGCAAAGGTGAAACAATGTGGCATAATATACAGAGTGTAAAGACACAGCCTGTCTAAAAATCATGCTGCAGAAAAGATAAAGAATGACACAATGCAGAACAAGCCTGGTTTAATCAAGAAACTTTCATAATTAATTGACTTTTGGGTACCAGAAATCAAACTGAGGACCTCACACTTGTCAAGCAGGTACTGGCGCCACTTGGTATACTTTGGCCCAATTAATGGATTTTTGACCCTATGTAATTACAATAATCTCCAAAGGATTTGCAATGATTTATTTTTTCTATTTCCAGTCTTCCTAAGTAGATATAGATTTGTTCACAATAAAACTACTTTTAAGAGCACACAAAAGTTGAGTACGACAATATCATTAAATCCAGCAATCCAGAGTAACGAAGGGTAAAGGATCTTGGATAAATGTACTTAATAGCATTACTGCAGTTAGTTCAGATACCTGTCCATTGATTGCAAGATTTTTATGGATAAGAAAATAATTTTCAACAAGTGTGACAATCTACAGTCAAACACTCTTTGGTCATAACAGAAATGAACAGTGTCTATGTAGTGTCTTCTAAGTATAGTGTGTGCACTTGCTAAGAACAGCAAGAACGTTCTTCATAACACAATTGATTTCAAACGTGAATACCAGTGGCTCTATAAGAAGTTTGTTTACTG
The DNA here is from genome assembly GCA_004027025.1 of Myocastor coypus. NCBI lineage: Eukaryota > Metazoa > Chordata > Mammalia > Rodentia > Myocastoridae > Myocastor > Myocastor coypus. The sequence goes on along the minus strand of PVJA010034087.1, from coordinate 12,118 downwards.
TTCCATTTATCTCAGTTCCTTGAGGTTAATCTGATAATGTGTGCTTCTGAAACAGAAGCAGGTATCAAGCTTCTCATAAAGCATGAGAGTTTAACACTTTTACTTTTGATAAAAATAGCTATGTGCTTCAAACTGAGTCTTCTAGTTTGAAGTTAGCATCTGCTACCTGACTTTTCTTGCTCCTGCCTAACTTCCTCAAGAAAATGGGCAGCAGCACAGTCAGATTTACCAGACTTGTTTTGTTTTGTTGTTTGCAAACCATACTCCTACAGCAGTACCTTTGACACAGTAATTAACATGAATAATATGTGATGCTAGTATTTCTGATAGATAATGCTGGTTTCTTCATTAAAACTGAAATCAATTTATCTCATGTTCATAGAGTTGAGTATGATCTTAGATATTATTTCAAATTGTTTTGCTTGGTTGTGTTTCCTTTAGTCTAAATCTCTGGCAATTACACAGTATTGCATTTCATTTCTGTAATGCTAACTGTGCTTTAAAATATTTAATTACAACCAGTGGGATCCCCCTTCCCTTACAAAATCAGATCCGAGGCAAATCTACAGACTGTGGACTCAGAAGGATAGGAGTCATTTTTATACCAACTACTACTTATTCTTTAAAAGTATGCTGAAAAAAAAAAATAAAATAAAATAAAAGTATGCTGCTTTCCATCCCACCAACCACAGTCTCCTGATAGCTCTATTCTCCATTCTTAACCAAAGCGCAAACATTTTAAGGGTATCAAGTAGCTGCCTCTGAGTTCCCTACCTACTGTTGTTTCCTGATTCATGTTTATTTCACTAATAGTGGGATTTGGGCATATTTCCATGATACTTCACACTCATAGGCAAAAATGTATCAGTACCAAGGATTTCTGAAATTACATCTTTAGAGAAAAAGAAAGCCAAACTAGAGAATTTTAGCAGTCCACAAGGACTCCGTACTGCCTCCCAGATGCATGTGAGCCCATACATTTACTCAGCGACATCTTTCAGAAAAATATTCCTCTTATTCTGTGTAGAACCATGGAATATATAACGTGATCATGATAAACAGCTTATTAATAAATCATTTAAGTTTCAGAAACGATCAACATTGGGTGAAGGAATCAGATGACCTTTTGAAATTGCCTACAGCACAAACAGGAAAGCAGAACACCGTCCCTTCCAACAGCTTCCTTAACTGCTCCAAATTGGAGCCAATCAGTCCTAAAGGACACTTAGGTGTCCACTAGGCTTGTCCCCTTTCCAGGCAGCCTTTGACCAGCCTAAATCAACTGCTGCACCATGGAATCCCCTCAGAGGGCTCTTGTTATCACAAATATATATCCTAGAACTCCATCGAGTTTCCAGTTTGGGGCCATGAGACTGTATTGCACTGGTCCCTACCTCGGACTTCCACACGATGTAGGGGTGACCACGACTGTTGGATGGGGGCTGAAACTTCCTCTGCTGGAGCCACCTCCTGGGAGAAGCAAAGATGCCATTAGGGCCTCCTCCGGAGGAACAGAGGATGCTCGCAGTGCTGCGACCACTGCCTGGCCCGGCCAAAACCGAAGGCAGATCCCAAGCCATGCTCTTCTTGAGACTACTTCGACCCAAGGGGACCTCGTAGTCAAAGTGGAAGCTGCCAGAAGGTGACTTCTCCTGCGGGGTGCTGGGTGTGGAGAAGGACGAGCAAAGAGGTCGGGGTGCTGGGAGCCGGTTGGCCCGAGAGGTTGGGCTCCGGGGAGAGGGCGCCGAGCGGGAGCCAAGCCCTTCTGCCAGAGGGTGCGGGGAGTAGAGGCGGCCGGCTGTGGCCCCCGGAGCACAGTCTGTGCCGGGCTCGCTCCCGCAGCTTCCGATCAGGGCTGGGTCCAAGCTGCGGGTCTGGCGCAGCTTCCTCTTGGAGAAGCCCTTGGCTGAGGCCGCTCCGCCTGATGCGGGCGAGGAGCAAGAGAAGACACTGTGGAGCAGGCTCTGTGCAGACATCTCGGAGAATCTGTGCCCAAGCGCTACCTTCTTCTTTCTCTCTCCTGGAATCTGGGAGGCTTCGGGCTGGGAAAAGAAGGCTTCTTAGGAAAAGCTTCCACGCAGGGCACCCTGAGGACAGTGCAGGGCTCACGCGCCGCCAGCGCGCTCCAAGTGCCCCTGAGGGGCCAGCAGCAAGAGATCCATCACCAGCCTTCTAGGAAAGAGGGCTCCGACCGCTAGAACCTTCCCTGTAGCCCAAGTAGTAAACTGCGTAAGAAAGAGTTAGGAGGGAGGTCAGGCGCTCTCTCTCTCGGTTCCCAGCTCCAACCAGTCCGCGCCACTCCCCCTTTCTAGCTTAGGCGGGAGACGCTGCGCTCGGGCACTCTGGCTCTGGACAACCTCGAAGTCTCCAGCAAGCTCCTCCTCATGGCCTAAGGACTGTCCAGAGGACTGGGAAGGAGGCTGCCTGGGCAAGCGCCCAGGGAGCGTCCACCGCACACCCCAGCTCCGTGAGAACTTCACCCGCACCGGAGCTGAGCTTCCGAGCTACGTCCTGGTGCACCCTCGCTGCGCCGGGTCGTCGGAGCCTTTACTTTGGTGCTCCACTGGGCTGCTGCGCCCACTCTTCTGACTGGCAAAGCCCAAGAGTGCGACCAAGTTCAAGGCTCCTGCAGGAACTCCCGGCACACCTCTCAAGGGCTAAGTGACTAAGACGCCAGAGATTTGCCCACTGCGCTCAGCGCTACTCCGAAAGGAGAGAGTTCAGGGGACCGCCTCAGGAAGGGGGCCCATGCTCCTCAGTAGAGTGACACTTGATATTCGCGGCCAGCCCATTTGGGCCTAGGACAGACGCAGAGGTGTCCCCACACGCTAGCGCCAGAGGCAGCGGGTAGGGAGTGGCCGGGATGGGTAGGGCCAGAGGAACTGAGGATCTGGAGCAGGGGCGGAGCCTGGAGTAGGAGAAAGCAGGACGTGAAGTTTTCCAGGCGCCAAACCTGGGAGTCTCGCAGAGGGGCAGCTAGCCGGTCTCCGAGGAGAAAGTCACGAGGACGAAAATGCAAACCTTTTCCCCAATCTCCCCTCCCCCAGACGGAGGGCGCTCAGGCTCCTCTCACGTTTCTGGAAAGAAGCGGAAGTGTCAGATTGCACCCCACCCACTGGTGTCGGGTGGGCAGCCTAGGACGATTGTTGTGAAGCTGGAGTTAAATCACCACCACCACCACCGTGTTTGTCTTTTAAACGGAAGGACAGAAGCACAGTCAAGTGCTGCAAATACCCATTACCCGCTTGGAGGTTGGGGGCCAGGAAAAGTAGAGGAGATGGTGGAGTCCTCTCAGGGTAAGGGTTGTGAGAGTAACAGAGTATTCCCGGAGAAGGGTCAGAGGAGAAGCCTCAAAGATAGGCGCTGACAAAAGGATCGGTCTGCCATTCTGCACTCAGAGCCTCAGGGTGCAGCAAATCCCGGCCAAGATTCTGGGCAGCTAGCTGGGAAATGCTGGCAAAGTCAATATCCCGAGCTTCCAGATGAGTCTAGAAGGAGCTTCTGCGGCTGGACCCTCAAGACCAATACAGCACAAAGTGTCAGCCACCTCTTCTGAGGCCTTGTGCGGGAATACTTAGACTTTGCAAGATGTCTTAACAACTGTCTCAGTAGGGAGCAGACAGAAAGTTGGAAATGCAAACACGCATACCCTTTGTGTTTCTATGTCCCCTTTCACCACGTTGGAATGAAAATAATTTTACATAAGTGGAAAGATAACTTTATTAATTTTATTTAAAGTTTTACAATGAAATTATAAACTCAGTGTTTGACAAAATAAAATTAGTTACCTTAAATTTGATTTTAGAATTTGCCCCTATATTACTATCGGGATAAGTAACTTAGTGTGTCCTTTACAAAAAGTCATTTGATGTGCAAATATCTAGAAGGAGATAGGTGAGAAAATCTGGCAGAAAATACTTTACCTCTGTGAAGGGCTGTGACGCATGAATCTTCGCTGTGGGCTGTACTATCAGGAACTTCAGGAAAGGGGGAAGAGGCCCCTGAGCCCTTTCCCATGCCTTTAAGAACCTGTATGCAGCTTGAAGACAGAGCAAGACTCTAATTTCCCATCATACTTAGGACTATCCATCGCTTCACACCCTAAAAGACATAAATGTTGTTGAGTGGCTGTCAATCAGTGTACAGCTGATAGACAGCATTTATGATCCCTTGCTGACCTGCCTGAGTACACACCTTCAGATTTCTTTCAGGGGATGCTGCTGCTTGTTTTCTTTCCTAGTCACACGAGTCACCTTGAAAGTAAGTGTGTGGGTCTTGCCTGACTTCTCTTAGGTTACAAACAATACCTTGTAGCTTGTCACTAATAATGAAAACTCATAGTAATAGTCTGTACTAGTGAAATGCCAGGACATGGATATGCTTTATTGGATTTTGGCATTTAAGATAGATTATTAACAGAGGCACACTTCACAGGGCTACATATAACTAAAGGGAGTGGAGTAAATGTAATTTATAATTCATATGAGTTCTATGCCTCTAAGCCCAGATGATGAATATAGAGCTGAAAGCACAGCGTGCTGCATTTGTATAATATGAATTTCCCAATACAAAGGCAAGCATTCATGGTCTTGGGTGGAGAGCCAGTGAGCAGAACTCTCCTATTGAAACTCCAGGGCTTGCAGCACATGCATACCAGTTAATTCATCAGTTTGATTCCCATGAGTGTTGACCCTCCATTAGCCTGAAACTTGCTTCATGGTTGGAAACAACGAATAAGTGATTTTAAATACATTTGTGTGAGCCTTAACTACGGACGTGGCTTAAAAAGCACACTGTAAGCAATTCTATTGTGTGAACCTCATGGGCTATATTTAAACAAACCTAGTTGGTACCTACTACTGCTCAACCTGGCTTCTTGATGCAATCCAGAGATGCAATACATGAGGTGCATGAGGCTGCTACAAGCTTGACATAGCATACCGTTTTACAGTAAATATTTTATAAAAGTGGGACTATATAATAACAATAAAGGCATAGTGCAGAATTCATATTCCAACCATATAGTCATTACTATAATTACCAGGTATTACGTACTCTACATAATTGTGTGTGTTCTGCTTTTATACTATAAATAGCACAGGTTTATTTGCACCCACATGCCCACAAACACAGGAGTAATGGATTGGACTATTACATCACTAGGCAACAGGAATTTTTCAGCTCTGTTATCATCATATGGACTCATGGTATATATGGTCTATCTGAAATGTCCTTTTAAGGCAAAGGATTATGTTCATTTAATTAAGCTGGAGCTCCTCTTACGAACTCAGTTGATGTAAGTATGTGTGCATTTGAGTAGAAGAGTGGTGGATCTTTTAGAAAAAGAAGATTCTCTAAGAAATTACTTGAATTTGTTTTTTATATTTTAAAAGCTATTTTGGGGGCCCAGTGGGATGGCTCAGTGGTCTAAAGCACCTGCTTGGGAAAGCCTGGGCGGCTTTAGGGACCGCGGTTCAATCCCCGGCACCACATGCTGCGCCAGCCCTGCCCTCGGGGTGGGCTGAGCCGGCTATAAAAATGAGTGAATAAACAAAGGTTCTGAAACAAGAAAAAAATAAAAATAAATAAAAGCTATTTTGATTTTGAATCTGGCTCATATTAGGTTAGCTTGCAAGCATGATTTGTGGCGTATTCATTTCTTCCTGGTTAGGGCAGCCTATCTTATTCTTGTCTGTTACATAATCCCTTCCACGTTGCTCTTTATGATTGACTGCCCGGTTATACCAAATCCATTGAAGGAAGTTCTATGGGCCTCATTAACCAGTTTCAAGAGCAAGTAATTGTGTAACTTTGATCCCCAGGATTTTGTTTATAATTCATGAACTAGCTTTAAAAGCAATACACTATCTAGTCTAAAAGTAGTTGGCTTTAAAATATACTTTAAAGCATGTCTCTAAGATTTTGCTCCATTATTAGGGCATTTTACTATTTAAAAAAGTAGTATCATACATATTTATGGTATTTTTTCTCAGAGGCATAATTAAAGCTTTAGCATACTATTTTTAAGACACACAGCAGTCTTTTAGCTACTTATTCCCATTATAATTATCAGAGAACTTCAGGAATATTTTAAAAATGACACTATTCCATGTGGTAAAAATCTAGGTATACTCCAATGGAAGCTATAGAATCCTGGGTCTGACATCTTGGTATCCTTTTGTCTAGGATCCTAAAGAATGCATCAGTGTTTTTTCTATTTCCTTGAGAGACCATGCTACAAACATATACATCTTACCATCAAAGAATGTATTACGATGCTTAACCTAAATTTCCCTTTTCTTAACTTTATCCCTTGAAAGTTTTCATATCTCAAGCCAAAATTCTTCTTTACTCTGTTGTTTAGACCTCCAAGCTATTTGTAGATTTTTATCATGCCCCTTGGGTCTGACTCTGTGGTTTGGCTACACTATAAAGTTTTTTTAAAAAATTTAATTTTACACTATAAAGTTTATATTTTGCTTTAAAACCATCATTGTTAATGTTGTTCTCTGGCTCCCCTCCAGATGCTTATTTCTTTTCAGTTCTGAAGTCAAGGTTAGTGCAACCTACTTTGCCCTTGTTTGTTATATAATTCCATTACTTAAATAGTCCCTACTCACAGTGAACTTTGTGATTGAGTATCATATAATATTTCAGACTTGTATCTGATTGGCTCCCAAGTCTTAGTTAGCATCACTGATTTTTTGTTTTACTCTGCCTATCCAAGTCTCTCAAATTGATTGTGATCCCCGTGATATCATTTCGGTGTTCTTAGTAGGTAAACAATTCTTAGCATCCCACTCAACCATGGAAGTCAAATATTCAGCCTCCAAGCTCTGAAACATGAAAAGGGGGCATCATTTTCATCTATGTGACATGAGATATACGAGAAATGTGTGGAGAAATTTTAGAGGACCTATGCATGCTAATTACACTAGCGTGACTGCCTCAAGGTTAACCTGCTTCTTGACTGAAGCTAGGACGTTTTGCAACCGAACTAATAATATTTCTTTAGATTCCTATTTCATAATCTCATCTCAACATAACTGCTAAGGCATTGAAATTGCAAATAATGAACATCTGTGAAGGCAAACCTGTTTTTTTTTAATACTAGCATATGTTTTGTCTTTTATTAAATTTAAATACAAATATGCCAGCTCTACATTCCATACCCAGCCAATGTCAAAATAAAGAAAACCCAGGGCCAGCCATACAGCGCAGCAGATTAATGCATCTGCTTAGGCAGACACAGGGACCAGGGTTGGATCCTGGCATGCCATGCCAGCCCCACCCCTGGGGCACGCTGAGAATGCAACTGAGACTGGACATGGTGGTGCCCACCTGTAATCCCAGTGCTTTGGAGGCTGAAAACAGGGGAATCACTACAAATTCAATCTGTGTACTGAGACTCCGTAGACCCTGTACTAAATACATCAAAAAAAGAAAACCCAAATGATTATTATTCATATTTCTATGTCCTTCCCCCACTCTGTGTGCCTAATTTCCTCATCTCATACCAACTGTGACCTTAAAAAGACCTAATTTAGTGAAGAGAACAACTCCTGTCTCCGTCAGCCCCTGCAATGAACGCAAAGGCAAAAGTCACTTGGAACACTGTGTGTGCGCTCATTTTCTGTATGAACATTAGCATCAGGCTTATTTCTTATTGTTCATTGATTTATTCTGAACCAGTGGTGGCAAATCAATGACACATGTGCCATGGTGGGCACGAAGAGCCCTCTCTATTGGCACACAAGCCAGGTCACCCCAGCATCACTACAGCAGCAGGCTACTATCAGATATTTAGGTTTAATGGCAGACTTGGTCCTTTGGGATAAATAAGTGGGGTTTGGATTCAGTTTGAGCACTCAGTCTCTAGAGGTTCTAGCCTTTAGACAGTAGGAGTTTTGCAAAGGCATTTTTTTCACTGTCATGTTTATTGCTTGAGCAGGTATGCATACAATGTTTCTAGATGTTAACTTGGTACCCAAGTAAACAGGACAGATGAAAAGTTACGTTGTCTAAGATTCATAAAACCTAGTCACAATATGGATGTGATTAGAGAGCACAGGGCCAGTTCTGTATCACACCTTCCTTATTGTTTAGCAGTGGTATTTGAGAAGCTTCCGACATCAAATCAAAAATTCATGATGGTCATCACTTTCATTGCTGGCTTTGAAACTTGAGCTCGGGGCTGGGGAGATAGCTCCGAGGCACAAGTGCCTGCTGGGCAAGTGCAAGGTCGTGAGTTCGAACCCTGGTCCCACAAAAAAAAAAGAAAGAAACTTGAGCTCAAGAAACTTTGAGGAACATAAATTGGCTGAAAGCCAAATTTAATTTTGGCTGATAAAACAGTTTTCAGTACAGCTGTGTGCCAGTAATGTTCTTTCTTTGTTATTTTTGCTTTTTTCTTCGACCTTTGTGGGTGGAAGCTTTCTTTTTTAGCTTATTAGTACAATTTAGATATGCACGATGATGACATTCATAATAGGGAACTTGCACCTGTATGTGATGCATCTTGATTCTCTTTTCCCATTTCCCTCCAACTCCCTTCATTCCTCTTCTTCTCCTTGTTTACAAAGTGTTGTTTCAATTTTATCTGTGTTTTATTTTTTCATTTCCCTTTCTTCCTTTCACCCTCCCTCCTCCTTAGTTCCCCTTGCATTTAGAACAATTATTTCTAGTTCATAATAATCTTTTATGTATTTTGGTTCTTATTTACACTTTCAGATCCTCACACAAAGGTGCGATGCAATGTTTGCATGCGTGTGTCTGATTAGTTACAAATGTGTCAAGTTTATCTTTTATGGCAGAGTAGTACTACATTGTATTTAAAAAAACCTACATCATTATTATTTGTTCAACAGTTGATGGACATTTAGATTTTTCTCAGATTTAGCTATTACACACTATGCTTCTATCCACCAAGTAGGAAAAAAAATTTATCCAGTTGTTCTTCAAACAAAGGACTAATAAATAAAACATTGAAAGAATTGAAAAAATCAGCCCCTCCCCAAACGTAAAGACACAATATAAAAGTGGGGATTTGAGATGAATACACACTTCTCTGGTAAACAAAACATATGAAAAACTGTTGAGCATCACTGGTCATTTTATAGACATGAATTCATCAATGTTGAGATTCTATCCCACCCATGAAAAAAATGGCCTTTATCAAGAAATAAATTGATAAAAATGCTGAAAGGGCCACAGAGAAAAAGGAGTGTTTGTCCACAGTAGGTGGGAATGCAAACTGCTGTAGCCACCATGGAGATAATTGTGACAATACCTAATAAAAACTAGAACTAGATTTCTACTTAACCCAGCTATTCCTCTTCTTGGTATATTCCTAAAACAATTAAAAGCATCATGCCACCATAATGTAAGAATGCCCATGTTTGTAGCAGCAGAGATTGTAATGGCTAGATCTAGGAAAATACTCTTTTTTATTATCTTGCATTAACATTTATTATGTAACATTTCTAAGAAAACAAATTACAAGTTGAATAAACAAATTCACATTGACAGGTTTGATTTTAATCCATTAGCCAGTTGGGAAAAGAAAAGCCATATTGATCAAAGTGATAAAATTTTAAAATGCTCCATGGGGGGCTGGGGAGATAGCTCCGAGGCACAAGTGCCTGCTGGGCAAGTGCAAGGTCGTGAGTTCGAACCCTGGTCCCACAAAAAATAAAAAAATGCTCCATGGGCCTGGTGGGATGGCTCAGTGGTCTAAAGCGCCTGCTTGCGCAGCTGCAGGGACTGCGGTTCGATCCCCGACACCACATGCTGCTCCAGCCCTGCCCTCGGGGCTGGCTGAGCCGGCTATAAAAATAAGTGAATAAACAAACAAAGGTTCTGAAACAAGAAAAAATAAAATAAAATAAAAAATTCTTTTAAAAAAATGCTCCTTTTCCTTGCTATGTACTGTGTTTTTAACTAAAATTCCAAGTTGTTACTAAATGCAAAGTCCTAACTGGGGATTCTCATAACACAGATTTGTCTCTTACATTATTTTGATGTAGTCCCACATACAGATATCTAAAAACCACATACTCGATTGGATAAGAAACTGAAAGTACACCTGTGAGTATTATGCTCCACAGTAAATAGCTCAATTCTCTTGTGACTGAGAAACTTCACCTACTTAAGACATCTTGAGTTAACTTACAACTCTTCATTTTGGGGAATTTTTTTGTACTTCTGCCAAGTATTGAGGGGATTTTACTGTAAACTCTAGAGCTCGCATTTAGCTTCCCAACACTCCTTTTCCTAAGTGACACAATTATGAGTTCAGAAATCTAGATAACTCTAGGGGCCTGGGGAGATAGTTCAGTGGAATAAGCACTTGCCTGGCAAGTGCAAGGGCCTGAGTTCAATCCCCGGTACCACACACACACAAAAAAAAAATCTAGATAACTCTTACTTGATCACCAACATTTCAGAACTTAGACTGATAAATGTACTCTGATGAGTCTCAAAATTAATTTTATCAGGGACTGATATATGGTTCACCTCTGCTAACAACTTAGAGGATTTAAAAAACTAGTTTCAGTAGTTATAATACTATAACTCAGAAATGTATACAAATGTCAATTAAAAATAAAATTTTAATTCTAGAAATAGTATTCCATAGCACATTTTTGAACCATTTTTAGGATGAAATATGCAATTAGGTAAAAAGGAATTGGTAGGTACTTCGTAAATTATTCTAAAATGTCCATAATCTAAATATTCTTCAGTATTTCCAAATTTAGAAAATAAAAAAAAAACATGTTTTTTTTCTCTGAAATTTTGGCCTTTTCCCCAAGAATTTTCAGTACTTTAGTATTGAATGGAAATGTGGGAATCTACTGTGCCCACTATTTTTTTTTTTGTTACGACAAGGCAGAAATGGGTACAAAAGGGAATGAAGAAGGGTAAGTGTTACTACTGTTCTCTGTGTGTGTATGTGTGTGTGTATATTCTCATGACCTTTATTAAGAGTTTACATACAATATATAGATGGATTTTGACAACTGAATTTACCCATGAAACCACCATCGTAATCAACAGGCAGAACACCACCAAAATATTATTGTTAAGTCAACACTGACAACTTGATTTTTGCAGTGCTTGTAATGCTTGGATAATGCCTTCAGCCGGCACAGAAAGGACCAAACAAAGATGGGAAAAAAGGGAGGGAAGACAAAATAGCAGAGGTATTTTCTTCCTGCCTTAGATGATGTTTGGCCAAATGGTATATCTGCTCCTAACTCTGTTGCATAAGCCTCTTTGGAATTAGAAGGCTTACATGTGTAACCAAGGTAAAATGAAATCAGACTGGGTTAGAATGGGCCCTGAACCTAATGACCTGTGTCTTTGTGAGAGAAAAGAAAATATATGGATACACATAAGCACACACAGACACACATATGCAAACACACATGCACAAAGGTCATGTGAAGATAGAGGTAAACATTGTACTGATACAGCTATGAACTACATAACATTACCAATGGCTAGCAACCACCAGAATCAAGGAGAAAGGCTGAACAAGCATTCAGAAGGAGTCAGCTCAGACTTCAAGGCTCCAGAACCATGAGAGAGTAAACTTCAGTTATTTTAGTCACCCACCTTGTAGTAATTTGTTATGACACCCTTAGAAAACTTATACATGTCCAAAGCACAACATGCCACAGCTTGGTTCTCCTACTTTGAAAAAATGTAATAAGACCCAGAGCCAAGAAATTCACTGAGCAGAAGTTAATCTCCAAGGATTATTAAATAAAGCAAGAATATGGCCAATGAATGAATGCTTGTCAGTATTTCCTTTTCAAAGAAATGAGAGAAAAGATTGACTGGAGGTCCTAGTGCTAAGCATGGTGTCACTGTCATGTCCACAGTCTAGCAGTAGTTTGGTCCCTGTCGTGGCTCTAATCCTTTAAGATGGAGTTCACCTTTTGCCTTGGGAAAGCTCTCCCATTTTGAGCATTTGTTTCAAGAAATGTGTCTGGGGTTTAGCTTTGTAATTAGTCAACCATATGCAAAAATATACTTAAATGTAAGCCCAAAAGGAACACTCAACTCCAGAGGGAAAGGTATTTTAGTGTGCCTTTTTTTTTTTTTTTTTTGTGGG
>PVJA010034086.1:0-22803 GCA_004027025.1 Myocastor coypus | reverse complement strand
ATAGAGTTTCTTTTGGTTTATTTTTGTTTTAATTAATTTTTTATTAGTGCATATGTCATATGTATTGATCACAATATAAGGAGTTTGTATCTGTAAATAATGTGTGTTACTACTTTTTTTTTTTTTTTTTTTGAGATAGGGTCTCGCTATACAGTTCAATCCAGCCTTGAGCTCTCTTCGTAGCTCAGGATGGTCTTGTGCACTGAACAATCCTCCTGCCTCAGCCCATGTCCCCCCCACCCCCAGTCTTTTTGAGACAGGGTCTCACCATGCAGTTCAGGCTGGCCTTGAGCTCACTTTTGTAGCCCAGGCTGGTCTCAAACTCGCACTGATCCTCCTGCCTCAGCCTTCTGAGTGCTGGGATGACAGGCATGTGCCACCACGCCCAGCTTGAGCCCATCCCCTTTTGTGTCTCATTTTCCTTCTCTCCCTTCAGTTGTCTTCCCCTCACCATTTACTCAAGCTTTGTTTCCATGTTTTTCTTCTACTCTCTTTTGTCTTTTTCCCTTTTCCCTCCTTCTCTTGTTCCCTGTCCCATTTGAACATACTCTTCCTACTTTCCAACATGTATCCTCCATTTGGCTCCTTATTTATCCTTTGAGTTTCTCATATGAGAGAAACAATGTGGCACTTAAACTTGTGGGTCCAGCTCACTTCACTTAGGATTTTTTATTTTTATTTTTATTTTATTTTATTTTTGGTGGGGCCAGGGTTCCAACTCACGACCTTGCACTTGCCCAGCAGGCACTTGTGCCTCGGAGCTATCTCCCCAGCCAGGATTTTTTAAAAATGTATTTAGTACAGGGTTTCACTATACAGATGGGACTCATAATGGACCTCCTGTTTTCAACCTCCTAAGTGTTGGGATTACAGGTGTGTGCCACCATGCCCAGTCTCAATTGCTGTCTCAGCGTGCCCCAAGGGCTGGCATGGCATGGGCTACCAGTCCTTGCAACTGCCTAAATAGGTGCTTTAGTTGGCTGAGCTGTCTGGCCAGCCCTTCACTTGGGATGCTGGTCTCGAGATGCATCTGCTTTGCTAGAAATGACTCAGTTTTAGCCTTCTCTATGGTAGAGTAGTACTCCATTGTATATAAGTACCATAGTTTAAAATTCCATTCATCTTCTTTTGGTTTTAGATATTTTATTTTATTTTATTTTTTTAAATTTTATTTATTTTTTTCTTGTTTCAGAACCTTTATTTATTCACTCATTCTATGGCCAGCTCAGCCCACCCCGAGGGCAGGGCTGGCGCAGCATGTGGTGCCGGGGATCGAACCACGGTCCTTGAAGCCGCCCAAGCTTTCCCAAGCAGGCGCTTTTAGATCACTGAACCATCCTGCCAGGCCCTGGTTTTAGATATTTTAATTTCTTCATTTTTAAATTTGAGGACTTGAATAGGAATGTTTGGCTTGAGTCCTGTTTATATCAGGGTATATTAAATCCTGATCTTTCCTGTAAATAGTTATAGTGTTCACTGATCTATGTGCTAAAAGGCTGATAACTGGGGCTAGGATTTGCGTTCTTGTTGGAAGCTGTTTAATAAGTTTAAAGTTATTTGCTGATTAATATGTAGCATTCTTAATGCTGATTTCAAGGCATGCTGAGTGTTTCACTTATTTCTATAATTTATGGTGGGGCACCTTTGCCTTTGTACTCAGTGGCCTTTGTGCTTATCAGATGTAGAGGGTGTCAGTCTTTCTAAAGAGCAGAGATCAGAAGTCCATGCCTCTTCTCCAGATGAGGTTGGAGATTTCACCTGGCAGAGCCCATGGACTTGAGAGCATCAGTTTGCCTATAGTGTTTGCTCAAGAGCTGTGTATAGGTCATGTACCATTGCTATTAAACCAAGTTTGTGGATTATCTCAGATGAAAACTTATGCTGTAGGGTTGTTTGTTTGTTGGATCCATAGTGTGACTTTATGGGAATGGTGACTAGGCATGTAGTACACAGCTCTGCTGGCTAGTCTGGTGAAGGTAGCTAGCTAGCAAAGACAGTGTCTCTGTGGTCTCATGATCTTAGGGGCCTTTTTAGGCCAGAGACATTCTGGAAAACTGGTTTTGGCAACAGATGCCTGCTGTGGCATTTCTAGAATTTATGGGTGGAAGCTCAAGGCTGGAGCACAACAGATCTACCTCATAGAAGTCATAAGCAAAAGAAGCAACATGGTGTTATAGAGAGGTCACTGGATCTGGACCCACAATGCCCAAGTTAGCAATTTGCTTTGACATAGCTGCTTTCTAAATAAACAAGAAATGTCTCTGATGTGTATGTTTTTTCTTTAGTAGGAAGCCCCAGATTTAAGATCTGATAATGCATTTTAGGGGTTAAGGTTAAAGGGAACTAGAGGATATCAAAAGACTGTACCAGCAACTGAATGTAGCCTTGTTCCTCATTTTTCCCTCTCCTGACAGACCTGCTTATCCATCCACCCATCTACTCACCTACCTGCCCACCCACCCACCCATTCGTCAGTCCATACAGTTCTTGTTCAGAGCTCATTGAATGCCACTGCCATGCGGAGTACAGGACCACAGTGGTGGAAAACGATAAACTCAATCCTTGTTGTTTTTGGCTAACAGTCTTAACAAAATTAAGTCAGTACAAAACCAATTATAGGCACATAAGGAATTAATCATGACAATTCTGATGGCTACAAATGAGGAGTACAGGTGCCAAGAAATCATAAATAGCTTTAGCTGCTAGGAGTACCAGAGACATCCTCCCACAGGAAGGGACCTTGAACTATAGCCAGCCAGGTGCACAGGGCAGCTTTACCTGCCATAGTCCCCATCAGAGAAAGGCCATGGTGAATACAAGAAGTACCAGGACATTAGCATGGTTGAAGCATGTAGAGCAGTGGGGTCAGCATTCAAATTCCAGCATGGCTTTGCTTTCTTGAATTGTGCTAAAAATCCCTGACACATTATGCCCTAGCTGCTGACTCTTCTCTTTCAAGACTCCCAAGAGCCACACAGAGCATCTGTTATTGAGGCGTTATCTGTCATGGCTTCCAAGATAGCAGTTGGCCTTATTTCTATTGCCTTGATAATTGGCTGCCTCCTTTGCTTCTTGAGGGAATGGAAGAACACTTTGATCTCATTAGCAGTTTTTAATCATTTTGTAAAAACTCAGTGAGCATGTAACTGGCCCCGACATTGCAGTCCCTGCCCTCAGGAGACCCACAGACTTTATAGATAGAAAAAATAGATGAGCAGGATGCAGTTTCATGGCTGATGTCGTAGTAGAGATGAGAACCCATGGGGCTATATCAGACTCTGGATTTTAAAGATTTCAGCTTTCAGTTGCAGCAGTACAGGCAGGGAAAGCAGCAGCACAGAAGCCACAGTGGGCCGGATGTGTCAAATGTAGGGGACATTGTGTGCTGCCGGACTGTGAGAAGAGAGGGGAGGGGCAAGTGGAGGTGCTTTGAGTCATTTGTGAACATTGTGGTCTTGCAGTCAGTGGAGATTTGTGTAAGGGTCCAAGAAGAGGGAAACACTATACTTCTAAACCTGGTGGGGGCTGGTTCCAAGGAAACCAGATGGGTCGCACATCACGATGATGTGGTTGATGTGAAGGAGGTTGACATCAGGACCTCTTGCTTTGGTGACCAGAGGTAGAGTAGTCACCTAGAAATGGAACATGAAAGGGGTATTGGGTGTAGGGAAGAGGGAGATGGTGAATTCATTTTTTGGGCATTTTAGTTCTTGGGTGCCTTAGAACAGCACAGTGGAACTGGCCTCCTTGTCTGGTACTCAGAGAGTGGTCTTGGCTGGAATGGTGACTCTCACCTATAGCCTTAGGAGTTGTTAGGGGCCCTGGTGGGAGGCTGGCCATCTTCCTGTTTGGGAATTTCACAGATGGTTTGGATGCCCGGTGGGTGCTGGTGCAGAGCTGGGCCTTCCTTGAGGAGATAGCCCCTGAAGTCAAGATCATATTGTAGGACAGGGTGTTGTCTGTGGTGAACAGAGGATGCCTGCTGTAGTTTGAGATGCTGGATCTCCTGTCTACCTGGCCACTCCTCTTCCTGCTGCTCCATTGGCCCTTGCACTCTGTCTCATAGACCTTCTTCACTGTGGCCCACACCCTACAGCTGGGCCCTCTTCTTTCACCATCTCTGGAGTCAGTCTGGTGTGTACTGCCTTATCAGGTTCTCACTCAGCTGGTAAGTCAGTCAGCTCTTGGCTCTTTGCAGAGAAGTCACCTCTGCTGTTAGTGCAGAAGACCAAGGGAGGCTCTGCTGCAGCTGGGCACTCAGCAAACCTTAACAACTCACTTGTACTTTCTGTCATAGTCCCTTCCTATGAAATCTCTGCCATGACCCTCAGCCTGTCCAATATTCTGGGGTTCAGTTGGATCTGTGGCCCCAGTGAGAGGAGTGTGTGTCTAACTTCTAAGAAGCACGATTGGTCAGAACTGTCAGAAGAAGTCCTAGAAATGTGGTCTGAGAGCCCTGTGATTTGGGGCTACAACCTTGGCCTGCTCTGTATTCTGAATATGAGTAACAGATAAAAGCCTGCTGTGGCATTTCCAGAGTTTGAGTGGACTCTCAGGGCTAGTATTCAGATCTTCCCAGGCTGCTGGTGTGAACTGGAGAGAAGCGGAGGGGGAGGGAGTTCTGTCTTCTTCATCTCACTAGGTGCTCAGATCAGCTTATGGAAGCTGATGAAGAATCTAAGCTTAGAGATCTAGTAGGAAATGAATTTATTAATGTGTCTTCTTTTTCTCTTCCTCTTCTCCTTTTTAAATTAGAGTACATTAGTAATACAGAATGCTAAGGTTTGTTTTTGGAAATCGGTAAATGGTATCTTGATTATTCTCAATCCCAATACCTCCTGTCTCTTTTCTCTCTACTCCCTCAGTTCTTTTCCCCTCTCCATAGTGTGTGTCTACTGTTACCCTCAAGACTGTTCCCCTCTCCATAGTGTGTGTCTACTGTTACCCTCAAGACTTTTCCCCTCTCCATAGTGTGTGTCTACTGTTACCCTCAAGACTTTTCCCCTCTCCATAGTGTGTGTCTACTGTTAACCTCAAGATGATAGGTCAAGGCACTGGCCCTGGTGCTGAAAGGCTGAGTAACAGGAAGAGGGGCGATGTCAGGGAAGTAGCTATTCTGGGCATAGGAGCCCCACCCAAGGATAAAGCCTTTTGTTCCTTGTGAAAGGAAAGAAAAAAGTGGGGCTTTTGGTTGATCTGAGAAGCCCATGTGCTTGGTCTGAGAAGAGAACAGCTAGGTAGAAAGTGGAGGTGGGGCAATGGGAGCAGGTTGCCAGAATAGATGGAAAGTGACCTTCAGCTCTTGTGGGACAGGATATAAAAAGTGTTCTGGAATAGGAACAAGTCTGAGCTGGGTTCAGAGCCTGCCTTTGCTCAAGCATCACTACCCATGAGGGTACCCTTGCCGGCCGTGAGTTCTTAGATATGTTACCTAACCTGTGTGGTCCTGCTTTTCACTTTTAAGTGAATATGAGAACAGTACTCATGGTAGAAAATTATGGTAAGGGTTCAGTAGTCTATTCAGTGGCATCTGGCGAGATAGCTTGGTGGCCTAAATGCCTGCCTGGCAAGCACAAGGACCTGGGTTTGATCCCTAGTACCACATGCTGGGCCAGCCCAAAAACTGGGCATGGTAGCATGAGCTTGTAATCCCAGCACTGCAGAAGCTGAGATAGGAAGATCATTATGAGCCTGAACTGTGTAGTGAGACCCTGTACCAAATAAATAAATAAATTTAAAAAGTATGTTCAGTGGCAAAGTGCTTAGCAAAATGTCACAGAGTGATGTTGATGACAACGATGCCATTGTGTGTGGACTGCTTTGGGTGTCTCCATGGGACTAAGACCCACCCGTACCACAAAGGTGTGAGCTAAAGGTGTGAAAAAATGGTCATGTTGAGCTCTGTCATCATTGATGTATGAGAAGGACCGCCAGATCCATTGACAAAGGGACTGGAGCACAGGCAACACAAGTCTAACAGGCAAGTCACAAACCACATGAAGTGACAGCGGATGACAAGGCACAAGGCCAGGACCTTTGGTCAAAGGGGTCTCGTACGCCAAAGAAAGAAGTGAAAGACTGAGTCCAGAGCTGGGGCAGTGAGAACAAAGTGCACGGTAGCCTTAGCCCTCATCTGGGGGGACACAGAGATGGCATCACCTGCCCCACTTCCTGAGTGTCTTAGTTGGCAGGCAGCGGGGAAAGTGGCCTTAGGGATTGTTTACCTAACGTTGCTTTATCTTTTATCTTCAACTATCATTTTCATAGCTATGCTTGCTAGAGAGTGTTGTTTGTCGAATGTGTTTTGAATGAATAAGATAACAATCAATTAACTAGTTCTTGACTCTTTCCCAACATGTTTAAATGTAACAGTTGTGACAAGGCTGTATCTTCAAGTATTGGTAAAGATTTAATGTTGTTCCAATGAAATATTTTACAGAACCTATAAAATGATGATATAGAGAAATAAATTAGTAAACAGTGTGTGTTTTTTTTTTTAAACAGTGAAACTGTCTTCACTTTTTTAGATTCATATTCATTTCAGCTAATGTTTGAGTTATCTGATATGTCTAGAAACAGTGCTGGACCCTTTGATGCCAGGACATAAAATGGTTGTATGTGTTATGTTCCCTTTTCTCAGGAACTATGACTTAAAATATTTTGAGAGAGGTGTTCTGTAGGTTGAGCTGTGAGTGACAAAAACTGAAAAAATATAAATGTATAAATAAGGATTTTTTTCCCTTAGGTATGAGAAGTCTGTGGATCAACTCAGCGCAGGCAGGGAGCCTGGTGGTCAGAGCTCCAAGTTCCTTTTGAGGTTGCTTCCTGGCCCGAAATGGCTGGCAGAACTCTGACTTTCCACCTTTATTCCGCTCCTCGGCTGCTGTCCCAAGACCTTGCATGACATTTCTTACACTTTGTTGGACTAATCTTCATTTTGCAGTCAAGCCTCATAGTAAGGAAGACTGGGAAATGTCATTTGTATTCAGGGAAGGCATGTAGACACCTAAAATCTGGAAATACTTTGCTAAAGAAGACAGAGATGATGGCTGTCATGGACCAGCCTACCATTAATTAAGCTACCATTAATTAAGCTGCGTTTGATAGATGTGAAGCCTCAGAGTGGTTATGATAAGCTTAGCATTATATGCATGATAAATGGTTACGCCTTTAGGACCTATTGTAAGCAATAATTTATTAATCCTGTACACTACTTGGATGAAAGCAAGACAGGTGATGAGTGGAATAGAAGTAAGTGACTTAGTTGCTAACTTTTCTTTTTTTTTTTTTTTTTTTGAGACAAGCTCTTGTTGTCTAGCTCAGACTGTCCTTGAGCTCACTGTAGTCCAGGCTGGCCTTGAGCTCACAGCAGTCTTGTCTCAGCCTTCCAAGTACTAGCAATACAGGTGTGTGCTACCACACATAACATTGACCACTAACTTGTGTAGAGGCTTGATTCAGGAGCCTTCAGGCATTACAGCACAAGAGTGGGAAGTATTATTCCTTATGATATTGGAGCAACTGGATTCAGAGCTGAGAATAATTGAGAACTTTAGTGGTATACTGCAGTGGCTCCTACATGCATTTGAGTTCAAAGGAAGGTGTAAGCCAAGTATGGCATTGTAAGCGGCATATACTTACAATCCCAGCATTCAGGTAGCTGAGGCAGGATGATTGAGAGTTTGAGGCCAGCTTGCCTCAAAAAAACCAAACTAACAAAAAGGAATAAGAAGCTGTACACTATTCTCTATTTTGGGATCTAAAAGAGAATAATTACAGCAGGGGTCCCTAACTTCTGGGTCATGATCTGGTGCCCATCAGTGGCCTATTAACACTGGCTACATAGCAGGAGGTAAGTGGCAGGCCAGCTAGTGTGGCTCCATCTGTATTGGCGGCCACTCCCCACCAGTAGCATGGCAGCCTGTGCTCCACCTTATGTCAGCCAGCAGCAGCTTTAGATTCTCATATTAGCACAAAACCTGCTGCAAACTGCATGGGTGCAGGCTCTAGCTCTGTGAGAGAAGAGCTACCTTGAAGAGGTCGTCTTTCTTTCTTTCTTTCTTTCTTTCTGTACTGGGGATCAAACTTATGACCTTGCACTTGTCAAATGGGTACTTATGCCACCGAGCTATGTCAGCAGCCAAGAGATCTTTTCTTATACTGAGAAATGAAATGTAAAGGTGGATCAGAGCTTTCTGAGTTGTGAGAGCCACTGCAGAGATTTCTTAGGAAGAACAGTCACTATTGGCAGTACATTTCAATGATACAGAATGGATCACAAAGTGTGCTTAAAGGTAACATATTCAGCTTGCCCAGCAGAACCCAATCTGACACTTAAGTGGAAATGACACATGTATTCAAGCTGACCAATAAAGTGGTTGTACTCACCGCCAAACTGATGAGGGCAGTGAGTAGACACTGGGATTTTTGGCGTGTTTCAAAAATTAGGAGAGATTTTGAAAGAGACTAACCCAGGGCTGCCTTTCTCTGAGATGGGGCACAGTCATCTATCTCCACTTTCAGAAGTGTTTGACCATTACTTCCTGTCCATGCAGGACCTCAGAACTGGGAAGAAATGGATCTGGGCCCATTTTGCATAAGCTAGTGGAATGGACTTTGTCCATTCTGGACAAGGATAGTTGCTTGAGATCACAAATGATATTGGGCTTAAAAGTGTGTTTGAAAGGGTTGGCAAGATAGCTAAGTGGACTAAGCTCCTGCTTTGGCAAGTTCAGGTACCAGGGTTCAAACCCTGGTCCTGCATACTGTACCTGCCCCGCCCCTAGGGCCTGCTCAGCTGGCCACTAAGACCCAGTCCAGGTGTGGTGGCACATGCTTGTAGTCACAGTGCTGGGGAGCCTGAAAACAGGAGGATCACTACGAGTCTGAACTGCATAGTGAGACCCTAAACAAAATATATAATGTATTTATGTACCAAATACATAAAATGAAAAAATAATGTTTGAGGTGATCTCAGCTCTACCTATGTTCTGGATTAAAGTCAAGGCAGGATATCCTGGGATTGCCGCAGAAGCTCTGAAAAGCACCCTGCTATTTCCAGCTTCTGTGTTTTGTTTTGTTTTTCTTTTTTGAGACAGGGTCTCCTTATGCAGTTTGGGGTGGCCTTGTGTTTACTTTTCTTTTTTTATGTATTTAGGACAGGGTTTACAGGGTCTCATTACATAGGTCAGACTTTTAGTGATCTTCCTGTTTTCAGCTTCCCAAACTCTGGGATTATAGGCTTACACCACCATGCCCGGTCTCAATCACTGTCTCAGTGTGCCCCAAGGGCAGGGCTGGCATGACACACTGGGCACCCTGGCTCCTGTGCTCTGCCTAAGCAGGTGCTTTAGTCTGCTGAGCTATCTGGATGTGCTCACTTTCGTATCCTCCAGGTTGGTGTCAAACTTGCAGAGATCCTCCTGTCTCAACCTCCCGGGTGCTGGGATTGCAGGTGTGTACCACCACACCCAATTCTGGAGCTGCATGGTAGCTGCCCGGGGATTCTGGGTACCTGGGAATCCAGGGCCAACACTGTGCACCCAGGGATACCAGGCCAAAACTGCACAGTATATGGGGCTGGGGGCAGAACTTGAGTCCTTGTGCTTGTCAGGTAGGTGCTTATGCCGCTGAGCTGTCTTCCCCACCCCTCCACCATCTTATCTTTGTAAAGCAGGGTTTTCTGTACTGACAGCAACTAACATGAAATTATGAGGTACACTGGACATGAACACACTTCAGGTATCATTGTCTCCTGTCACCTCTGCATAGGACTGTCTCTGTTCACAGGCAAACAAGCCAAAGTGCCCATAGATTTTGTTTTATGGTGAGTTGTGTGATTATTTAATTCTATATTAAAATATGATTATAATAGAAATAAAGTGCATAGTATGTGTAATGGTCTTGAATCATCCTGAAACCATACCTCCTATCTGGTAAAATTGTCTTTCATGAAAATTGTCTTCTATAAAACTGGTTCTTAGTGCCCCTAAAATTTTGAGTTACAGAACTGAGGGTGGGATCGTCAGGAAGGAGTACTCTCCCTGTATCCCTTACGCATTTTATTGCATATATATAAAACTCCAAGCCAGAGATACAGCTCTGTCATCAGCAAAGAATGTATATCACTTTCCTTTCCCCTAGGTCCTGTGGGTGCTGTGCTTGTGGCACAGCCATGGGACATGGAGCTTGGGGAGGTGGCTGCTTTATAGTAAGTAGACCTGCTTTTCATGCCTGAGGAGACAGAATTCCATCCCTTAATGTTGCTCACTGAGGACACCTCCCTGAAGAGTGTCCTGAGCTGGGGTGGTCAGGACCTGGCTTTTTGGTGTGGCCACCAAGATGTGTCAGAGGGCCAAAAACCCAGGCAGGGCCGAGTCTCTTAGCAGGAGGTTGTAGGAATAAATGAAGTAATGCACACAGCCCATATGCTGTGCCACGTGGTGCCCAGGGAGTGCTTGACCAGAGTTGCTTCTGGGACTGTGAAGAGGCACACCAGCAGATGGTATGGCTGTCATCACTGTTTTCCAGAGCACAGATGGGTACAAGGTCCTAGGTTTGGCAGGTGTTAGGAAGCTGGAAGGGAAGAGAAGGATAAGGCCTGGTTGCTTTTGCCTTGTCATGCATGCCTCCCACCCAGGACATCCCTCAAACGTGGACTCACCTAGCTTTTAGTAATTATTTATAATGTAATTTAATATCTCCAGTGTATAATCAAATGATGTCTATGTCTTTGGCTTCATATTTACAGTTGGCTTACTTTGAAATAAGTCTTACTAATTTATACATGGCTTTAGCAGAATCCTTGCTAACTGGTTTAAACTAATGAAACTTCAAATCTATATGGTATATGGAATTATATGAAAATATAGAGCTAAATAACTTTTAAAGATTAGCTTCATTTTTTTTTTTTTTTTTTTTTTTTTTTTTTTTTTTTTTTTTTTTTTTTTTTTTTTTTTTAGTTTTATAGAAGAGAAAATTGAGGCAAGAGAAGCCCAGAAATTTGCTCCAGAGTGACCATGTTGGTGAGTGGTGAACATGGTGCTGGACCTTGGCTTCTCACTGTGTCTAGAACCTTTGAACCTCTTAGGGGAAATATGGAGGGGTATTTCCTCTGGCCTGTTGGGGGCGCATATCAGGCCAGGGGACACTCTGTCCTCATTCTAGAATGAAAACAGAGAAAACTTAATGCCAGAGAGACGCATTGAAAAGATCCAGCCTCAAAAGGGAGGGAAGCAGGGCCTGCAGAAATAGTCTTTCTGGGCTTCTTTGGGTCTTCCATGGGGAGGTTCATGTCATCTGTAAATAGTGACAAGGTGACATTTTGCTTTCCCATAGATTTTTTTCCTTTCTCTTGCCCTGCTGCTCTGGCAGCTAATGTTTTTTGTTCCTGATTTTATAAGGAAAGTTTTCTATTTCCCCCTAATTTAATTCATTCATAATCTTTAAAAGAAACTGCAGTGTGTACTTTGTGAGCACCAAATTGGCTAAAACTAGGGGAAGAAAAGAGTGTATCTCATGATGGTGAGGTTACAGAGCAACCAGAATACTCTTGCTGTACCAGGGGAGACTAAGTTGGTGCAGCCACTGTGGGACTATTGGGGGTCATCTGCCAAAGCAGATGTAAATGCGGCTTTTGGCCCAGAACTTGCAGTGCTTGGTGTCTACCCAGCTTTGCAGCCCACCAGAAATGTATGTGCCTGTGTACTGGAGGCTTGATGATACTCACGGTAGCAAAACAGCCCAACTGGAAGCAATCCCGGCGCCCACCTGAGGTGCAGGAACAGATCCTGTGGTGACTTCCATAGGGAATGCTAGAATCAATGGGAGCCGATGGACAGTGATCCGCTGGAGCAATCTGTGTGAACTTCAGTGTTCATTCAGACACGAAAGGTTATTTATGTAGGGCATGAGTCCCTTTATAGAAAGTTCAAAGACCAACGGAACTAATCGGTGTGGTTAGAAGTAAGAGTAGTGGCTGGCTCTTAGGAGGCAGGAAGTGAAGGAAGGGGCACAGTGGGCTGGGGCTGGCAATGTTTCTCCATCCAGGTGCTAGTCGTAAGGCTGTGCTCACCTTGCGATGTGCCCTTAGTGTTGTGTGCACTTTTCTGTACAGATGTTCTGTTTCCATAAACAAGTTTACAGAAACGCTAGAAAAAGGAAGCATATTCATCACATTGTGCTCACTTAACAGTCACTGAGGATGAAAGTGAAAGATTTTTTTATGTTGAATAAAATAAATTATTTTGTCATTTAAAATTTTTTATCTCTGCTTGAATGTTTGTATTTGTTATATAGTATTTGTATATGTTGGTACCTTAAGCCATATATTTAATTTGCAAAAGTCATACAGTGTTAGAAATGCTTTTCCATTTATTTTTTCAACTCATGGTAGTAAAGGGTGAAGAAGCTCAGTGAGCCAAGACTTGAGGCCGTATAAGCTGGTAGCCTGTGTAGAGGGTGGCCTGGAAGAGGTGGGTAAGCCACACACGGTTCAGTGGCATCTGTATGGTTGGTTTCCTTATCACAGAAGCAGGAGTGTGTGACAGAAAGGGGATGGGAGGGCTAAGGGTTTGGGGCCAGGCCTCTGAACAGCTTTGATTACTGAGGTATTTCAGCAGTTTCAAGATTATTTTGTTAGCCTCATCCTCTGTCAGCTCTGTATCTTAAGAACTTTTTTTTGTTGTTATTTTTATGGCCGGCTCAGCCTGCCCTGAGGGCAGGGCTGGCGCAGCATGTGGGGCTGGGGATTGAACCGCGGTCCCTGAAGCCGCCTAAGCTTTCCTAAGCAGGCGCTTTAGACCACTGAGCCGTCCTGCCGGACCCCAGCTCTGCATCTTAACAGAGGCAGAAAGTGATGTTTCTGATGCAAGGTTGCTGTACTCCAAGCAACTCATACAGTATGGGGAAGAGGTAAATTCTCTAACTCTTCCCTCTCGAAGAGGGTGCTGGGAAGAGCTGTTAATGGAGAGACAGATCTAGAGAGGGGCAACTTCTTGGAAGTCACACAGCAAGTCAGTGGCAGAGGGGGGCCTGACCCTGTGTCAGTCTAGTTCTAGACATGGAATTCCTTTCTGCTGTCTGTGCATCTGCTGGTGCCAATCCCAGGTGATCTGGGCTGAGTTGGTTGCAGTCCACAGGAAGATCAAAGGGTGCCAGCTTAATTCTCCTAGGCCCATCTGAATGCAGGGTGGCAAGTCTTAGTGCCCCTGTTCCAGGCTCATCCCTGATGCCAAGAATCAGGCTGTTACAGACAGAGGTATTGCCATCTGGTGGCTTCTCGGATGTAGGATACAGATGCCTAGTCCTGTACTGAGTGCTGTAATTTTTTTTTTTTTTTACACTTTGGAGCAGACACAGTGGGAGCTACAAGATCACCTTAGTTCATATGAGGGATTTGAAGCACAGAGAAACTGATCCTCTTGCCTGTGGTCTCCTCCCAGCTGACAGGTACTGAGGATTGGAGCAGGCCTCCAATGCCTAAGCTCTAAGATCTCCACTACTCCACACGGGGCTTGGGCTCATTGTTCTCTTCGACACTGGCCAGCAGTGCTCCCCTCAAGTTCCACATTGATGGTTCTGTGGCATGGTAGCCCAGGCCCTCTGTCCTAGGTGTGTTACTCACAGCATCACTGTTAACGTGATCTGTCTGGCCTTCAGGCACAGAGGGCGGCCCTGCTCTGCAGTTGTGTGTTTCTGTCACACAGAAAGGCTTGGAGGAATATGCTGTTGCTACTCTCTGCTTACCTGGGTTTAAAGAAAAGGAGACATGGGAGTGGTGCAGGTAGTGCTTGCTCAGAGAAGGGCTTATAAGACGGGAGACTGGGCTGGCACAGGATGCTTCCAGACTTTGGAGAGGTGGACAAGAGTGTGGCCACAGTTGTGACACATCCACTAAGGAGCATGCGTATACAGCTCAGGACAGACCTGATGCATGCTGTGGAAGAGAAATCTGGATTCTCTGAAGGACTGGAGGAAGATACACGTGGGGGACAACAGAAGGACTTCTACAGGAAGTGACTAGAAAGAAACTAGAATGGAACTGGGGTGGCATTTGAAGGAAAAGAGGAAAAATACCTCCTTTCTCAGCTGGAATAGGCAGGCTGCGTGTGGCCTGGTGGGCTCCCGTAGCCCTTGCAACTGTTGGGGGTCTACTCATGTCCTTCCTTGGGGCTGCGGGTATGGTAGAATCACTTCCCAGGGCTGGATGGAAGAGCCTGCCAGAGGACACACTCCCAGCCCAGAACACAGCCTCTAGGCTCCTGATTCTCAGGGAGTGGGGTGCCTCCTCCACTCACACCTGGCCTTTGCCAACCACCTTCTGACCCACTGACCCATGTCTGTGAGGACCACAGCCTTGACCACTGGGCAGTGGGCTGGAATGCAAGGATAGGTCTTATCTTCAAAAGAGCCTACTGCTGCAGAAAATGTTGCCAGAAACTGCTGGGGTGTGTTTAAGGTTCAACTATACAGAGCTGGGAGAGGGATTCAACCAAGCATTGTTGGCAGAGGCCACCTGCTTTTAGCTGAGGCACCTTTTTTTGGGTGGCTGTTTTCACCTGGGCCCTGCCTGAGATCCACCTGGCTGGAGTGTTGGTGCCCCCAGGCATCAGCTCTAAACCGCATCCCCCCTCACCTCCTGCAAGGTGCTTGAAGCTGCCAGAGGTTTCCTCTCCTAGTCTTGTAGTCCCTTTGCCCTTATTCGGACAGGAGAACTGGGGTGCTCATGCAGTGGTTCATCCTTTTGATTTCCATATTAGGCTCAGGGAGTTGTCCATTTATTTTTATTGAGAACACTACTGGCTGAGCTGAGCACCAGGGGGTGAAGTAATCCTGTGAAGGAACATAATACATATGCAGGTGCTCTTAGACAAGCACCTAGCCCTCCAGTCCTCTGAATGGCCAGCCATTGATGTTGGTTAATCCCCACACCAACCACATGTGGCAGATGCAGCCTGTACTTAACAGAGGGGGAATGGGAGCTCACAGAGTGTTGTCACATGGGTGGTGACAAGAACTAGGACTCAGACCTAGGACTGTGGGGCATTCTGGCTGTGTCCCATTCTGAAGGTGACTGAGATAGACTCTCACCCTGCAGAGCTCATGACTGATGTCTGTAATTTCTCTCTCTGTCTCTGTCTCTGTCTCTGTCTCTGTCTCTGTCTGCTTTCTTTCTTGTCTTTTTGAGACAGGGTCTCACTATGCAGTTCAGACTGGCCTTGAGCTTACTTTTGTAGCCCAGGCTGGTCCCGAACTCACACCGATTCTCCTGCCTCAGCCTCCCAAGTGCTGGGATTACAGGCATGCACCACCACACCCGGCCTTGTAATTCTTCTGTATGAGTTTCCTGGGAAGCTTGGGCAGATGGACTGGGTTCTCTACCCCTTGCTCCAGCCCACCCCTCACTCCACCTCTATCTAGTGATGAATGGCAGAGATGAAACATCCTAAGTTGTGACTGGGAACTCAAGCTGGCTAAGTAAATTCCGCCAGGACCCTAATATCCCAGCAGATCAAACTGTGCATGTGTTTGCCCACTTCTTTTTCTTTCCCTGCCATGGGTGAAATGTTCTAATACTGTTGTGTACAGTTTTGGATTTTGCCTCTTGCCTTGACGTGGTTGACTGTGAACGATCATTTAGGCAACTGGCCACCAGGAGGCGCTGCAGCACCACACATGAGTTCACAGCCTGCTTTTGGAGTCTCTAATCCCCATCCTTGCAGAACCTGTCAAAGTGTGTATGTATTTGGTCCCTTACAAGTGCTGTGTTGCTCATAGGCATTTTCCCTACTTACTTTTAAAAGAAATAAGAGTATTGAAACGTGCAAAAGAAAGCAAAACAGTGACTTTAAGAGAATGATATTAATCCTATACTTCTGTGAATGTGTGCACATGTGTATATAAATGTACTAAACATACAAGGGTCACTTTCTTCCCCTCTCCCATTTAGACCTGGGGACCCCCTTCACTGCCAAGCTGTGTACTTTTCTTGCCTTTTGTCCTTACCAGTTGTCACCTGCTGATGTGCCATCTGTGTACTGAAGGATTATTTTTAGCACTGGGATGGGTCCGTTCTGGCTTGTTCTTCACTGTGCTGTCCCTCGCCCTCAGCCAAGTGAGTACCTAGTGTGTGCTGGGCTGCCAGCCTGTAGTGTGCCCTGCACTTGTGGACATCTGCCTCTATCTGGACGTGTTGCTGTTCCCTGTCCTTTACCCACTGTTCATTGAGTGAATGCAGTCTAGCTGCCTGTGCAGTCATGGTGTCCTGGTTTCCAGGGCTCCCTTGACTGTGTTTGGGCTCTGTTTAGTCAATAACTTCGCAGGAATGGACTCCAGCTGCCTGTCTCTGGGTGCCTTTCTGTGTGTGCTCTAGGCCTTGTGCCCATGGCCTCTCCTGTGGATGTGCACCATCCTGAGCAGAGGTGCTGACTCGAGTCTGTCCTTCCCTAAACAGCAAGCAGAGGCTCAGGAAGGAGGAGCCCCTGCCAGTGGTCACGTATCCCCAAGCCTCTTGCTGGAGGCCCTGGGTTTTTTTTTCCTGTAAGAATACAGATTCATTGCCTGTCATGTGACACCAAAATGTCAAATGACATTTCTGGACTTATGGGCTGCCTTTTATCTTTTTACTGGTGTCTTTTCCTATGCAGAAGTTTTCATTCATAATGCCTTGGAATCTATCAGTAGGAGCAGCCAGGGGTGTAGCTCAGTGGTAGAGGGCTTGCTCAGTGTTTGCAGGGCCCTGGGTTCCATTATTGGCTCTGCCAAACAGAAAACAAAAATAACCAGTAGTGGTTATTTTTAAGTCTGCCAGTAGTGTCAGTTTTCTGGCCTTTGTAATGGACTTGGAGAGGATTTCTTCACTCCAAGATTATAAAAACAGATTGATCTTGCTTGGTTTTTAAAAGTGTTTTTGTGAAATTTTGTCTGTTTAAATTTTAAATTCATCAAACATTTATTCTTGCATATGATGTTAGATAGGATTTGAAGCAAATTCTTCCCCTTCATTTGTTTAGTAATTGGCCCGTCCTTCTCTGGCCACTGAAGCGCCGCTGCGCTCCTTCCTTGCATACGCTCAGTCCTTTTTTTCTGGGCTGTGTTCTGTCCCGATTCATTCTGCCTGCCGTTTCTCTGCCATCTCTCCACTCTGGCTTCCCAGCAGGATGGATTCCTCTCATTATACCCTTTATCCAAAAAAACTTTTACTCTACTTTTAATTATTCTTCCAGGTTAAATTGTGATTCAATCTGTTAAGTTCCAAAATGAACTCCCTTAGGATTTGGGGTGAATTTAAATTTATTTTGGTTATAAATTAATTGGAGAGGATGACTTTAAAATTTTATCTCCTTACTCAGGGAAGAGAAAGGTCATTCCTTTCAAGTCTTTCATCTTTTGTAAGATTTTATAATTTTATTCAACTGGTTTTTGTACATTTAAAAAAGTTTATGTCTGTGTACTTCTATTTTTCATCAATGTGTTCCTCTGCTGTTACATTTTTAGCTGATGATTACTGGAGCAGAGGAAATGGTTGATTTTTATTACCGGATAACACTCATAGTTTTTTTCCTAACCCAACTCCATTTGTTGTAAACTGAGAAATTCTGGTTTGTTGATGTCATCCTTCCCTGTATTTCGATATCGCAGCATATATTTTTTGTCTTGGGTTTTTCTTTGTTTGATCACTATAAATGAGATTTGGAGGAGGGAGGGC
Organism: Myocastor coypus; assembly: GCA_004027025.1. NCBI lineage: Eukaryota > Metazoa > Chordata > Mammalia > Rodentia > Myocastoridae > Myocastor > Myocastor coypus. The sequence goes on along the minus strand of PVJA010034086.1, from coordinate 5,096 downwards.
ACATGTGGACTGATTGCATCATCTTAAAACTAAAATCTGTGTGTGGAGCTTGGTGTGAGAGTTTCATGTGTCCCCATGTCATTTTCACACCTTTGCTCGACCCTTAGCCCTGCAGTCCCTCCATGGGATCTGGGTACTGCTTGAAGATATCCAGAACCCTGGTGCTCCTACTGCCTGTACTCTGGGGCCTTCACTCCTTTCCTAACCAGCTTTCTCCTGTTGCCACCCCTACTCCACTCTCACTGCTGCCCTGGCAGGCCAGGCACCCCATCCCCACCCCTACTCCACTCTCACTGCTGCCCTGGCAGGCCAGGTACCCCATCCCCACCCCTACTCCACTCTCACTGCTGCCCTGGCAGGCCAGGCACCCCATCCCCACCCCTACTCCACTCTCACTGCTGCCCTGGCAGCCCAGGCACCCCATCCCCACCCCTACTCCACTCCTGCCTTGCTCTCTGCAGATAGCATCTCTCCTTTCAGACAGGCAGCCCCAGGCTACTTTTGATGAGCATTAGGGCCCAGGGCTCAAGTGCTGTTTGTCAAGAAGGCTCCTGGTTGTGGGTATTAAGGTTTGCCCACCTACACCTGGCACTGAACTTCTAGAAGAGGGATCTGGCCACAAAAGGGCTACAGAAGGAATGAAAGCAAGAAGAACTAAAGCAGCCTCCCGAAGAGCTCAGCCATTGCCTGATGCAGCACCTCAGAGACTTGTCTGATGACGGCTGGGTTGGAGTTCCTACTCTGCTAAATCCCATCTGTCCCCTGGGTCTTTCCCAGGCCAGCAGCAGGGGACAGGTACATGCTGGCCAGGAAGGCACACTTAGGTAGGCTTGTAGGTATCAGAGAGGCCTGAGCCCTAGCAGGGCCCTGGTTCACCTCACAGGTCCCACCCACAGGAGAGGGAGCAAAAGATCTGGACACAGGGCTGTGGCCTTTGGATAGTTGGTGATGATTCGAGCGAATGCAGCCTTGTTGATGACCCCAGCTAGTACCAGGTGGGCCAGGGTTTCCTCTGCCCTTGCAGGGACTGGGAGTGAAGGGGAAGGGCTGGATCGCGTGCTCCCCACAGTGCTGTTTCTGCTTCCCTTTGTCATCTGTCATAGGTGCTGTCTGTAGTCGTGGAACAGACAGACAGCACCTGATTCTCAGTGCCCCTCCACTGTTGGTTTTGAACAGAAAATGTCTGGACCACTTTTTGGCCTGTGGTAGAATAGTGTATGTTTAGGGGATTAGTGGATCAGCCTATGAGGTGTGTTTAGGGGGTTAGTAGATCAGGCTATGAAGGTATAGATTTTTTTTTTTAATTTTTAAAATTTTATTTTCATGTATTGGTACAGGGTCTCACTATGCAGTTTGGACTGGTAGGGACCTTCCTTTGTCAGCCTCCCCAGCACTGGGATTACAGGCATGTGCCACCACACCTGGTTTTAGTTGCCAGCTCCATGCGCCTGGGGCAGGGCCAGCATGGCATGTGGTAACAAATTAAACTTGGGTCTTTGTGCTTGCCTAAGCAGGCTCTTAGACCACTAGGCTATCTCTGTGGTCCTGTTTTTAATTTAAAAAAAACTTTTTAGTTTGAAATTTTTTCATAGTTCCAGAAGAGTTGCAAACCAGCACAGAGCTCCCATAACCATAGTATAGCTACCAGATGAACTGTGGGTGTTGTTCAGATGTCTCCAGCTTTCCCAAAGTACTCCTTTACCTTCTAGAGTATAATGTCTGGCCTTCACTGTATTTAGTCATTGAGACTCACAGCATCCTTGCCCCTGTGACAGTGTGTTCAGAGGGTCACAACAGAGCCTCCCAGGAAGGAAGGTTCCCACTTGCATACTTTCGAAGACAGAGTCCCATGAGAGTGCTGACTCTATCGCAGCCCAGGATCCCCTGGGGAAGGAGAGTCTCCACCCCAGTGGGCACTCCTGGTGCTGTTCTCCACTTGCAGGAGAGCAGCTCACACTCCTCCCATCTGCGCTAAGACCAGTGTCCTTTCCTTGGATTTCTGATGTTGCTCTCTGTTTACTCCTTGCTTTGAGCCTGAGCAGGTGACATACACTCTCCCCGGAAAACCCAACCTCAATCTGTTTCCACCTCTTTATCTCCCTTTTCTGCTACAGTTGGTGTGGGACAGGGAGGGGCTGTCCTGTTTTTTCTTTTTCCTTTCAGTGCTGGGGAAGGAACTTACCATACTAATCAAGCAGTGCACTACTGAGCTCCAAGCCAGCCCACTGAGCGTCCATCCATCCGTCCGTCTGTCCATCCATCCATCCATCTATCCATCTATCTATATCTATCTATCTATCTATCTATCTATCTATCTGTATTGCACCAGAACTCACACTCAGGGCCTATAACGGGCTGGGCAGACAGGCGCTATGCTGTTGAGCTAAATTACCAGCCTCTCCCCCTTTATTTTTCTGACTGGGTTGCCCAGGGTGGCCTTGAACTTTCCATCCTCCTGCCTCGGCCCTTTAATAGTTAGGATTTGAGGCATGCCACCACACATGACTAGCCCATGTGCTTCGGTGAGCTGGGCTCTCCTTGATACTGAGCCAGGATACTTCTGACCATGTGGGACATGGTCTGAGTCCTTGACCTGAAGACCAGGACCTTCTGACTTCTGCTCTAGCTGACTTTTTTTGGTTTGTTTTAAAGACAGGATCTTGCAAAATAGTTCAGGCTGTTGTGAATTCACTGTGTAGCCCAGGCTGGCCTTGAACTTGTGATGATCCTCCTGTTTTAGCCTATTCATTGCTGCAATTGTAGGTGTGCCCACCATACCCAGCTTCTTGCTGTCTTGTATCCTGTATGAGGTCACTGCTCTGGGCTGGCATCTTTCGCTCTTTCCAGGGATCCTGGTTTCCCCCCGGGGAGGGTGGATCCGCCCTGCTACCTGTGCTTTATGATAGGAAAATGCACCAGCCAGTGTGGTGCCCTGCCAGCTTTGGATTTAGAGTTTGAGAGGATCACTGTGTTAAGAAAAATCATAAGGAGGCCAGTGTGCAGAAGGGACGGCACTGCTCAGGATGCCTGTGCATGCATCAGAGGGGAGGTTGGGGTGACTTGCATCAGGGCAGAGGTGGGAGACATGGCACTCCATGGAGAGGGGCTGTCTGTGCCTTGGGCTGCCAGGGACTGCGTCAGTGACCCCATCTAGTTCCAGATAATATTTTTACATTGTCCCAAAGCAAACACCCTGGACCTCAGTTTCGTAGGGTTCTACAAACTAGGAAGAGGAGGGAGGTGCTGGGTTCCTGGTCTGGCTTCCCTGATGGGTCACACACAAGGCTTGCTGCCAGGCTTCTGGAGTAGAGGGCACCATGGGGTTGTGCCCCTTGCTTTCATGGGTGCCTGGATGCCCCAGACCTACTGCCCATTTCCTCTCTTCTCACTCAACCCCATTTTCTTTTTTTTTCATTTTTTTAAACCTCATCTTTTTTAACAATTTTATTTCTTTATTTTTTTCTTGTTTCAGAACCTTTGTTTGTTTATTCACTCATTTTTTTATGGCCGGCTCAGCCCGCCCTGAGGGCAGGGCTGGCGCAGCATGTGGTGCCAGGGATCGAACCGCGGTCCCTGCAGTTGCCCAAGCTTTCCCAAGCAGGTGCTTTAGACCAGCTTTAGACCACTGACACATCCCGCTGGGCCCCAAACCCCATCTTCTGAAGCTTGGTTAGATCAGCCTCACAAAAACCTCCAGGCTGCTCATTTTCCTAAACTGTTTCACTTCTATGGAAAATGGCAGGTCTTGCTTGTGGGCTGCTGATTGCAAGGTGATTCTTCTTCACCTATCCTCTGAACCTTGTTTCTGAAGGGAAGAACCTAAGCCTCAGAGAGGTCCCCAGCTTCTTTTAATATTGCGCAAGTTGGGCTGTGGTTGTGTTGGTCCTAGTGTCTACAAAGCCTGTGACTACAAGCTGTACACCTCCTATGGGTGGAGGGTGTTGGCTTGTGGGGTAGTGCAGAGCCGGCTGAATCAGCTGTGCTCTGGGCACTATCTGTAGACTGATGAGCAGACACTATAGATCCATCCCACCATTGCGGGTAGAGAATCTGCAATGATTGTTAAAGCACAAATTTACTTACACTTGTTTGTGATTTCTTATTTTTTTATTCTTTTTTTGGGGAAAGGTCTACAGGATGTTCAGGGTCTCACTACTAGATCTGACTTGTAGTGATCCACTTCTTTACAGCCTCCCAACAGCTGTGATTATAGGTGTGCACCACCATGCCCAGTCTCAATTGCCATCTCAGTGCACCCCAGGGCCAGGGCCAGCATAGCAGGCCAAGGGAATCGAACCCTTGGCCCCCCCCACTGCTTGAAGGTGCTTTAATCCTCTGAGCTATTTGTGATTTTTTAAATAAAGATCTCTAAAATGCACTTACATGCCTATAAATGAATTTACGTGTCTCCAGATAGCTAGAGATCTTAGTGGATGTGTGCATTGATGTGTACATTGTGAACTCAGTGACCTTGGGGACAGGGATGAGAGGCTTTTTAAATTTTATACCTTTTAATTCAGTTTATGTAATTTTACTATGCATGTGTTGCTTTTATTTTAAAAATTCAGAAAATCTCCCTACTTGGAAATATTAGGTGCCCAGGGTGGAACTTTAGGTTTCCTGGGGACCATAGTGGACTTGTCCGCTGCTGGCTTCTCCACTTCCACACTGTGGTACACTAGGTGCCTGCCATGGGGACCCACGGATTTCAAGCTGTTGAAGCAGATCCGCACTCCATGAGAAGCACTTCCATCCCCAAGAAGCTACTTGTCTTGGCCTTTTCCTCTGTGTGTTTGGTCTCAGATGGAGATGGAGACTGATGACCAGTGGCCATCGTCAAAGCCAGCCTCGTGCCTTGGCACTACTGAGCTCTCTCTGCCAACGAGGCTCAGCCACATGTGGCGTTTTAGACACAGAGCTGCCTTCTCAGCCCATTGTATTTCTGGGGGAGGATCCAGCCTGAAGATGCTGCATATGGAGGGTAGTGGTCAGGTGCCGGGGAGCTCTGCGAGGAGCTGTGGCATTTTGAGTCTGATGTGTGTTTACAGGGCCAGAGCCTCTCCTCACAGGCTGCCAGGCAGTGCTCTGCCAGGAAA
>PVJA010034085.1:0-13214 GCA_004027025.1 Myocastor coypus | reverse complement strand
TTTAAGTTTGCTGTGTAAATTTAACAGAGCATTCAGATCAAAAGGAGAAACCACTAACAGCCCTTTGACGGGACTTTCTTCCTTCCATTATAGATTCTGGAATTTGAAACGGGGAGAGAATTACATACTGAGTCTAGAAGAGAAGTTTGGCTTTGAAAAAGGAGAGAATATAAACTGTGTTTGCTATTGTAAATCCAAAGGTAAACTTTTTGACCTGGCATAGAAGAAATGGGACCAACTTCCAGCATTGAGCTCAGGCTACAAATAACTAAAGTGAAATTTAGAGACTTTTTTAAGAATGACAAATCAGTTATAATTGACATTACTCATTTGAATACAATCACAGATAAGCAAGTGACAATAAAGCTTTATTATGTATAACGGGCACAGGGTGGTGTGCAAGATAGCTCAGCAGAGAAAGCAGCAGCTTAGGCAAGCACAGGGACTGCGTTCAGTCCCTGGTACCACATGCAGTGCTGACCCCACCCCTGCCCACCCAAGCGCCCTGAGCCAGCCAGTGAATTTTCATCTGCTTTGCTACCTTTGTAATCCCAGTGCTGGGAAGGCTGAAAACAGGAGAGTTACTATAAGTCCAAGCTGCATAGTGAGACCCTGTACAAAAATACATTTTTTAAAAAAAGAAAAAATAATGGGCAAAGGATTTGACTGACTGTATGTACTTCCCTGCCTGTTTTGTCCTAAAATCCTATAAAAGATGTGGGGCATACGTTCAAACCTAAAAGCATGTGAATATGTATGTGTGCATATAAAACACACAAAGGACAGGAAAGGAGTAAAAGGAGACATTCTGGCAGTTTGCTCAATGTTTGGCACTGTTGGGGCCAGCTAAGCTCTTGGAAAGCAAAAAAGAGCATCCCTTGCTGCTGCCTGCACTGGCACAGTGTTGTCTGGGATAGGAAGTGCCTGTGAAGGGAGGTGGGGCTTGTGAGAAGGATTCTTGGACAAGGGAGGCTGACACATTGGAGAAACTCGTTACTGGGGTACTCACTATCGGTATGGTCTTTTTTTCATCTCAATTTAACATGCACTTCATTTCCACTCCAGGTCTTCTGGCAGCTGGTACTGCTAAAGGACGAATAGCCATGTGGAAAAGAGTGGTAGGCTCTCCAAACAGCCAAGACGTAGAGGGCAAGGACACATGGACCCCTCAGACCTCCACTGAGCTTGAAGGAAACATCACACAAATAAAGGTGCTGCTGTATAATCCTTCACTTTTTTTACAAGAAATTCTAGAAGTGATTTATTCTAAACCTATTTTTATCTGTCATGAGACTTAAGATTATATAAAAATAAAGATGAGAAAATGTTTAAAGTCTTTAGATTTAGAACTACAGATAAGAGATTATGGATCTGTATTTGTATCTGTCTTTTCATGGGTCTATTTTTCTGTATATCCCTAAGTATCTTCTATATATTTCTGTATATCTTTATATCTATAAATGCATATATTAAAATAGCTTATAGATATATAATTATAACATAACGTGTAATATATTCACAGAGTTCTGCAGCCATTAACATGATAAATTATTTTTCACAATAAATCTTGCAACATTTTAATCAATCCAAAAAGAAATCCTGAAATCCTTAAACTTGGAATCTTCTTTATCCTGCAGAGTGCTAGATTTATAGGCATTTTTCTGCCACACCCACGCAAGTATTGTTGTGGACATACGCTTTCTTTTCTCATGAGCATTTGTTTCTTTTTTTGTCAACTCTTATCTCTTGTGTGTTCTCTGTCTGATCAAACATAGTTATCATACCTTCTTTAGTAATTTGTTGTGTCTTATAAGAATGGACATATTTGTAGCAGCTACTTTATTAAGTCTAACATCTAGGCTCTCACAGCTATCTGTCTGTCTATCTATCTGTCTATCTATCTATCTATCTATCTATCTGTTTATTGTGGTGCTGGGAATCAATCTTTTGAGACCTTGTGCTTGCCAGGAAGGTGCTTATGCCACTGAGCTATCTCCCTGTGCTCTCACAGTAATTTCTGATGTCTGCTTTTTCTCCTTCTTTCTTTTTTCTTTTTTTTCATTTTATTTATTTTTTGCTACTGGGAATTGAACTCAGGACCTTGCACTTGCCAGGCAGGCACTTATACTGCTGAGCTATATCCTCAGCCTTTTTTTTTAAAGCCATGTATGGGTCATATTCTCTTTTACATGACTCTTAATATTTTGTTGATTAAGTTTGCAGACCAAAAATTTAGAGAAAAAGGAGGATTACAAGGATAACCAATATTTTGTTCCTAACCCTTCAGGGTCACTGAGGACTCAGGACATACGAGAACCTGTGCTGTAACATCCAATAACTCAGTAGTGTCCCAAATTTTCTGTTCAGGGAGATTATGGGGCTATGGAGGAAAGGGATCGACAATGTATAGTGTACTTAAGAAGAGTCACCTAGGGCCAGTGAGATAACTCAGTGGAATTACTGGCAAGTGCAGGGTCCTGAATTCAATCCCCAGTAGTACAAAATTTAAAAAAACCCAAGGAGAGTCACCTAGAGAGAAAACATTCTTTGAGGCTTTCACAGAGAGCAAATTGGTCAAGCAATGGCCATGACTCATCCAGATGGCTGACACTGACAAAAGATCTACAAACAAGCCGGGCGTGGTGGTGCACGCCTATAATCCCAGCACTCAGGAGGCTGAGGCAGGAGGATCAGTGCGAGTTCGAGACGAGCCTGGGCTACAAAAGTGAGCTCAAGGCCAGCCTGAGCTGCATAGTGAGACCCTGTCTCAAAAAGACAAAAAAAAAAAAAAAAAAAGATCTACAAACTGCAGCAAATGGTTTCAGAGTAAATCCTGACAGGATTTGACTGATCTTGTCAGATATAAAAGTTACATTTTTTGTTTTATAGGTCTTAACCATCCAGCAGAAAAGTCTAACCACAAGGTTTAAAAAGTAAAGCCATATTAATATGCTGAGCTGTAAAAGGCTCAAGTCAACAGCTTCTGACATTGTCACTTATGCTGATAACCCACTATTATTATGGACTATTGGACTATATATACAACTACTTTCTCTTAGTTCAATGAAAGGAAAGATTTGTACTAATAGTGTTTAAATAAGATATCATGTCTGATCTTGTATTCTAAACAGCTACTATGAAGACAACAATATGCAGTGAAGTAATTATTTTAACTGTCCTACTAACCTGTTGTGAAACTGCCTGATTGCTATTTCTTTCTCATTAAAATTAATTAAAAATATTTTGTTGAAAACTGAATAGTTTAGATTAATTTGAAAATTTAATGCGGAGCTAACTCACATCAACAGGGTAATTGTGTAAAGTGCCTATCTATTCAGAGTAAATATCCTTATATTGTACTCAGAAAAGCTAATTTCTAGAAGACATTTCACCAGTCAGAAAAGATACTGGCTATACTGACAAGTGCAAGGTCATGAGTTTGAATCCTGGTCCCGCAAAAAAAAAAAAAAAAAAAAAAAAAGATACTGGCTAAAATAGCCACAAGTGTCTACTTGCTGATTCACAAAGCAATATATAAGTATTTTTAAATTTTTCTACAAAGCACATATTGTATCTTTAAGATGTTTTATTTTATTTATTTATTTATTTATTTATTTATTTATTTATTTTATTCTTGTTTCAGAACCTTTGTTTGTTTTTATTCACTCATTTTTATGGCCAGCTCAGCCCACGCCGAGGGCAGGGCTGGCTCAGCATGTGGTGCCAGGGATCGAACCACGGTCCTGAAGCCGCTCAAGCTTCCCCAAGCAGGCGCTTTAGACCACTGAGTCATTCCGCTGGGCCCCTGTTTTATTTTATTATTTTTAATAAGAAAAAATAGTACTTGGAATATAGTTCATGCATCCTTATATGGAATGTTTGTTTCCCCTGATGTTATCTCTACTTCACTTACACATTTGTTTCTGTTTTTCCCAACCTGGAATGCAGTGGGGCTCTAGGAAGAACCTCCTGGCAGTAAATAACATCAACTCCATAGTGATCCTCAGAGAGCAGGCCATGTCATCGCACTTCCACCAGCAGGTGGCTTCTGTGCAGGTCTCCCCAAGCTTACTCAGTGTATCCTTCCTGTCCACGGGGGGAGTGTACAGCCTGCGCACAGACATGCACATCAGTGGAGTGTTCGCCACCAAGGTGACTGCAGAGGACAAGTCTTGGGGTCAGACAAGGGTCAGGATTATGAAAGAGCTGCTTGGTTGTTGGGTAATTCAGGATAGCATGGGGATCTGGATGACAGATTGGGAAATTTTCAATTCCTTCCTGAATTATCTTATTTCCTGAATCTTTATGTATATCATATTCATAAAGAAAATAGTAATAAACACCTGAGGACATTTCACAGAGCATGAAAACCAGCCCTCACCTGCATCCTGAAATCTAGTGTCAGGATAACTGGCAGCATTAAAGAAGGGGCTGGGCTTTAGAAGTGTATAGTGGAATCTATAGTCTGTATCTTGCTTTGCCTAACCTTTGCTTTGGCTGTTCATGTTCTCTTTAGGATGCTGTGGCTGTCTGGAATGGAAAACATGTAGCAATCTTTGAGCCTTCTGGAGCCACATTACGGAATGCAGGTGAAAGTTTGTTCATACCCAAAGAAGGGACTCCATGCCACTTCCATTGTCTCCTCACTTACTGAGAAGGCTATGTTCTAGGCCCTGTTATAGGGATTAGGGGTGGGGGGCTTTGTGTCAGTTCTTATGCCTCCACCTACACCTGTGACCTGTGTACCCCACCCAGAGCTACCCAAGTCACATCATACTAAAGCCCATCAAGTTGTTAGAAGTACAGTGAGACCCTAAGCAGCAAACCCCTCTGTGCTCCCAGGCTATGGCTTGGAAATAAGGCTGTTTGAGCTTAAGCAGCTACAGTGCTTTCATAGGTTTGTCCATGGAAGGGATTGGTGCATAACCAGGCATAGTAGTGAGTCCAGTAGTCCCCAAGACTGGCCTTTTGACAGTCTTGGGATATATCTTGAGAGACCCTCCATCAGTGTTGAACTCCCTTCTGTGACCATTTATTTCTATTAACATTCCATGTTAATTTGGTTGCCTTTATCCTGTGTTCTTTTTTTTTTTTTTTTTTATGTATATATTATGGCTGGCTCAGCCTGCCCTGGGGGTGGGGCTGGCACAGCATGTGGTGCTGGGGATAGAAGTGCATTCCCTGTGGTTGCCTAAGCTTGTTTAAGCAAGTGTTTTAGACCGCTGAACCATCTCGCCAGCCCCTATCCTGTGTTCTTGAGAATATACCTGTATGAGTTTCCTGAGACTGCTGTAACAGATTACCACAACTCTGGCTTAAAACAAAGAAAGTAGGCAGGGGATGTAGCTCAGCAGTGTAACACCTGTCTGACCAGTGTGAGGCCCTGAGTTTGATTCCTAGTACCAAAAAGGAAAATAGGGTAAGAAAAGGAGGGGAAAAGTCCAAAAACTTCTCACAGTTCTAGAAGCCAACATCACTTTTATTGGGCTAAAATCAGGGCATCAGCAGGGCCATACTGATCCTCAAAGGGAAAATCTGTTCTTTGGTTCTTCCAGAAGCTTAAGGTGGCTGCTGATAGTCCTTGGTTTGTGGTCATAGAAACCCCCAGCCTTTGTCTCTCTGTAGTCACATTGCCATTCCTTTGAAATCTATGATCCTCTTACATGCACTTTTGATTGCCCAACCTAGGCAAACCAGGATAATCTCTCTATTTTGAGTCCTTTCCATCTGCTGCCATATAAGGTCATATTCACAGGCCTCAGGGACTTGAAGCAGATATTACATGGGGACATTTTGCAGTCTTATATAGTGACAGCCATCAGGATGTGTTCCCTTGGCTTGCTCCCCTACATCCTTTGTGCCTTCACCTGTCCTAACCTCTGTGCAGTCTTCAGTCAGACTTGTCATTGAGCTTTTCTAAGGGAAAGCCCTCATTATCTGGCTACCTCCTACCTCTCCAGAAATGTTTCCACTAACTACCAGCTTCATCCCTATTTTTTCCCCACACGGCTTTTTTTTCCCCCCTTCCCTAACACATTTAGCTTGACTATATAGTTCAGGTTGGATTTGACATAACTATGTAGTCCAGGCCAGCCTCAAGCTTAGCAGTCTTCCAGTCTCAGCTTCCTGAGTGCTAGGATTATAGTCATTCAACTCCCTGCACAACTCCCATAGCACTTCTTGCTAAAAGTTTTCTAGTAACATTTTTCATGGTATGACCTGTACTGTAGGGTCATTCATATGCTTTTGCCTCTGTTGCACAGATGGGGCAAAGATGAACTACGTATACACCAATAGCATTTGCTGAGATATTTTGTTTTGAGGTTACCATCAATTCCCTAACTCAGAACCTCTTTAGCACCAAAAACAGGGCGAGTACCCTCACAGTTCTACCTAGCATGAGCAGATGCTTGCCAGTGTGCTGTTATGGACACTGTACTGCTGGGAACACTACCCTAGATAGAGAAAAGAGAAGACATCACTAACGAGTGGATGAGCAGGAAACCCGATAGAGTCCCCCACCAGGCCAAGGCTTTGTGAGATCATCTCACAGTTCCCTGTGCTCAGAGCCTCCTCTTTTTAAAAAGTTTTTTCATCATTGCTGAGAATTGAAGCCAAATCTTGTACGTGCTAGTCAAATGCTCTACTACTAATCACATTGTAGCCTTTTGTGTTTTTCATTTTGAGACAGAGTATCATTAAATTGCCTAGACTAGCCTTAAGCTTGTCCTCTTGCTTCAGCCTCCCCAGTAGCTGGGGTTGAAGGCATGTGTCACTGAACCAGCCCCATTTTTTGTTGATTTTGGTTGGTTTTTTGTTTGTTTGTTCATTTGTTTGTTTTTTATTTATGAATTTAGGACAAGATCTACAGGGTGTACACGGGCTCACTATGTAGCTCGTAGCTCAGACTCTGATTCTCCTGTTTTCGGCCTCCCAAGCATTGGGATTACAGGCATGCAGGCCACCACACCCACTTAATTGCTGTCTCAGTGCATCCTGGGGGTGGGGCTGGCACACATGTCAAGGATCTAACCCAGGCCACTGCACTGTACTGAACCAGGCACTTCAGTCTGCTGAGCTGTCTGGCTGGCCTTGTCTTTTTTTATTTTGTATTGGTTTAAGGGGAGGACTTTTGAGGAGGTGGTTGGTTGTTATTCTGCATTTTTATATGGGAACCTAAATTCTGCTCATCTGCAAGGTCCATAACACAGCCCTCATGGAGACCTGGTGAGGGCTGAGATGATTAGGGACTCCACTTAAACACATTCTCAACTATATAGAAGTCTTCAGGAAGCAGTCACTACTGCTTTGATGCTCATGTTCCTTTCAGGGACCTTCATGTGTGAGAGCCCAGTGTTAGCGATGCATGAGGACAATGTGTATACAGTGGAACCAAACCGAGTTCAAGTTCGGACCTGGCAGGTAAGTGGCTGCTGTATAGTGAATAGACTATGATGATAAAGAAAATTAGTTGCAGGATGTGATGGTGTACATCTGTAGCCCTAGGTTCATCAGTTCATCGGGAAGACCAACCTTGACAACTTAGGAAGACCTTATCTCAAAAAGTAAAAAGGCCTCAGGATATAGTTCAGTAGAAGAGAGCCTCTGGGTTTAATCTCTAGTACGAGAAAGAAAAAGAAAGGAAAGGAAAGGAAAGGAAAGGAAAGGAAAGAAAGAAAGAAAGAAAGAAAGAAAGAAAGAAAGAAAGAAAGAAAGAAGAAAGAAAAGGGAAGGAGGGAGAGAAGCAGGGAGTGAAGGAAGGAGGAAAGGAAATTAGAGAAGTTTAAATACTGTCTCCAAATCAAGCCAAATCCTTTAGTTGGCCTTGTTTAGCTAGATCAGATTCCCCCCAGTAGATGCCTGATTGTAAAAATTGATGCTGAGATACCTGCTGCAACTATGGCTATTGTGACTCTGAAATCAAAAGACAGACAACGGCCTTTTATAGAGCAGAGAACCTCTATGCTGAACCTTGAATACACGGGCTGTGAAATGGGAAGAAACACTTCCTGGGAAAGCAAACATGACTTCTTAAAATATAAATGATGTGAAATTACTTCCCAGATCAAAATCAAGTAGTCTTTATTTTCTTTTGAAGTTTGGTTCTGTCAGCCTGCAGTATTGCTGTCCCTTGCCTGCTGCTCACCTGCCATCTTCTGAGCATGCTGGCTCTTCTGTGCCTTGTTGTATCCCACCATATTGGCCACAAGGGTTTTAGGCATGAGGACCCTTCTCTGCTGATTGTATGTCCTCTTCTTATGGAATATCAGCTGGGGATCTGAAAATAGTTGACTTCTTCCTGTTCTTTCCTCGGTTTAAATATTGGCCCAGACAAGACTTTTATTTCTTTTTAAAGTTTTCTTAAAATTTTCTTTTATTGCTTTTAATAAGAAATTACATTGTGACAGTTTCAAAACACGTTAGTAGTACATTTCCAATAATTGATTCTTTTTAAAGTTTTTTATTGGTACGTTTGCTGTATATAATGATTATACTCATTATAGTACACATATATAACACGTCTTAATTTTTTTTATTTACTCTTCTGCTAAGATTTTTGTTTCTTAAATATTTTATTGAGGTTTTAGATAGATAGATTGATTGATGGATAATGTAGTTATGTCATATGTTAGTGTAACTCAATGAGTTTTCATGAATAGAACATATAACCAACTGGAACCCTGGTGGTCCCTTTTTCTCTCAGCATCCCAAGCTAGGGTAACCACACATGACATTATTACCTCTCCTGGAGGGAGGAACTCATAGGATTGAACTATCTCTGTGGCCCCAGTGCCTTACTAGCCTTCTATGTGTGCTCACAGTACACATCTCAGCTGAGATTTTGTGCATATTTGCCTGTTCACTAGGTTATTGTTTCCCCCCTAGGCTCCAGGCATAAGGCTTTTCTGAGGTCAGGACCCCATCATCCCCTGTAGCAGTAAGTCTAGTGCGTACATGAACCATCAGTATATACCTATTAATCGAGCAGATGAGGTGCAGGAGATTACCCTGTATTCCATAACAGCTGTGTAGTTCCATTGAGCTAATGTGCTGCAGAAGGTATAGTCCTTAATTTCTCACTTCTTTTTGCTCCTCAGGGGACAGTCAAACAGCTCCTACTATTTTCTGAGACTGAGGGAAACCCATGCTTCCTGGACATCTGTGGAAATTTCCTGGTTGTAGGAACAGATTTAGCTCATTTTAAAAGTTTTGATCTCTCCCGAAGGTATGGTTTTTACCTGAATAAAAGTATTACATTTTTAAAATTAAGACACAAAGTTGTGGGTAAAAATTAAGAGGCTTAAGTTCTCATTTGAAAACCAACTTCTTTTTTTTTTTTTTTTTTTTTAAGAAAGGGGCTACAGGCTATACAGGATCTCACTGTAAGATTGGACTCATAATGATCTGCCTGTTTACACCCTCCCAAGAGCTGGGATTACAGGCATGTGCTACCATGCCCAGTCTCAATTGCTATCTCAGTGTAGGGGTAGGGGACACAGCAGGCCTGGGGATTGAACCCCAATCTACTGAGCTATTTGGCCAGCTCCTAACTTCATTTTTAATATGCCTTATGCCTTGCCATTGAGGTTGGTGCAGTGCAATGGAAGTGGGGCATGAGGTTATTTTTGGTGCATAGCATTTCTGTGTGACAGCAACATAACACTGCACTTGCCAAAATCTGTAGGATTTTATGTACAAAATATCAACCTGAATGCATAATCAAAGTTTTATTAGCTGGGCATGGTGGTACACCCCTGTAATCCTAGCACTCAGACTGAAACAAGAGGATTGTTACAAGTTCGAGGCCAACCTGGCATACAAAGTGAGTTCAAGGCCAACCTGAACTGTGTAGTGAGACTCTATCTCAAAAATTTATGAAAAGTCTTCTAAAGTCTTTTGGAATATTAAGGATCCCAAGATAGAAAACAGAAGGTAACAAAACAATCCATCTATATCAAAATGTGTTAAATGACTTCAGCAAAGGATGTGAAGAAAGATACTGCCGTAGAGACTCCAAATGTAAGCACACACACTGGCTCCAAGGGCAGAGGAAACACAATGTTCCCAGCATAGACTGTGCTTAGTGTGTTCTTTCCAGGGAGCACAGTATTGGCAGAGGTCACTTCCTAGTGGGGAAACACAACACACTCCCATTGCTAGGTGAGTAAGGTAGATAAGTCTTCAACATAATGTGAGAAAAAGGTACTTTATATCCATGTTGTTCCCCATTCTAATCACAAAAAAATAATCAGACCAATCTCAGTAATGAGGGAACCTGCACCATGCCTGAGCAGAACTTCTGAAAAATGTTAAAGCCATAAAAAAAAAAAAGATAAATTTGAGAAATTGTCATAGCCAAGAAGAACCTATGAGATATAATGCCTAAATGTCACATGAGCTCCTAGGGCAAAAATAAGGGACCTTAGGGAAACTGAGTAAATGTGAATAAATGCAGGTAAGGAGCGCCAAGAGGGAGGAGTAGCAAGCAACAGAGAAAAAGCCTGTCTGAGAGTCACCATCCAAACAGTGGAAGATAGCAACATGAGGAAGACAAGGAAGGAAATTAACTGAAGCCTTTGGAAAGAATGAAGAAGGAAATGTCAGTGAGGAAGAAGGTAGCCAACAGCAGCTGAGACAGGACTCACTGTACAAGAGGAGCAGTTCAAACATGCAGACACAGTGACTGCTGGAAACCCTAGAGGCTCTACAACGAGACACAGCAATGGAGGGGAACATCAGATGATGACTGCACTAGTTGGCAGTGAGTGCTGAGGGATCATTTGTCCTGCACAAGAGAGTGATTGGCCAGGGGTAGCTATCTTGAAGAGGGGTCAAAACTCTACTGACTCCATCTAGCTGTTCCCAGCCAAGCTCAGGGCCATGAAAGATATGTTGACAACTGCAGGCTAAATGAGTATGGTCTCAGCTAGAAAGTGCAGGCTTGCTGAGATCCATCTCCTCACTACAAAGCTATTGATGGCTTGCTGGGATAAGTAAACATGGATCAAGGTTCTGTCTTCACATATTGTCTACCAGTAATAGCAGAGGCACAACTGAAAGTGAACCTTTCTCTCTGTTTTTTTTTTTTTTTTGTGGTTTTAGTTTTGCTTTTTGTGTTCTTTTTGTTTGTTTTCATCTATTTTTATTTGATCTTATTTTTATGAGTGCACATGGTTTATAGCCTCTCTGAGGTTGTAGCTCTGCTTTGCTTTTTATCTCGTCTCTCTTTCCAATCTGATGAACCAATATACCAAAGTTAGCCTGATCCCCCTTTGTCCTTCAGCCTTACTTCTAATGTCTTTGTCCTCTCTTTGTTTTCTCCCTAACTCATTTTAAACTTTAACCCCTAAGGGCAAAATTTATGCATTAAGGACTTGTATACTGCATATAATTTTTTGCTTTGTTTTGGATTTTGTTCTGTAATCACAAACCTAGTCCATACATTAAAAGTGGCAAATTGTTAGCTGATTTTATCATTGTCTAGGCTATGTTTAATGCTACTGTCATTGCTGATGGTGCTACTATAGCCAAAAGTAATGTAATTGTTCTAAGTAGCTGTTCTCTCTGGTATTCCAAGACTGAAATTGACTAAGGATCACAGAAAATACAGTAGCATAGTGCCGAAGAGCTGAGAGGCTGGACCAAACAGGGAGCAACTTTTCATATCCAATAAATTGAAGAATTAGGATCTTGGAACAGACTGAAAATCCAAAAAGCATTTATACCTGGAAGTTACCTCAGAAATAGTCATTTCCAAGGGCTTTCTGGGTAGCTCAGTGGATTAAAGCACATGATTTGGCAAACTTACTCATGCACCAGGGACCATGGTTCAATACCGACCCCCACATGGAGCATGAGACCTGTCCTTAAGGCCACCTAAGCCAGCCAAAAAAAAAAAACCGTCACAAGTTTTGGGCCAGGGAGATAGCTCAATAGATCAATAGAATAAGCACTTGCCTGGCAAGCACAAGATTCTGAGTTCAATTCCTGGCACCACACAAAGAAAAGAAAAGAAGTCATTTCCTAAGAGTTCCAAATGTTAGCAATAAAGCAATCCACCATAAGCGATTTACAAGCATCACCCCAGGAATTAAACTAAAAAAAAGAAAAGAAAAAATAATGAAGAAACACTTAAACAATGCAACCCCAAACATCCAGTTCACCAAAGCAAAGGCAAATTCAGATGGGGGGAGGGGGAATGAGGTGGGACAATCTGAATGTCACCCCCCTAGCTTCTGTGAAATGACAATAAAGCAATTGGATGAGGCTCTAGAAAAAAATCAAATCAGACATAATTTCTCAGATAATAGCAGATATGCAGCCCATAATGAAATTTCTCAGATAACTGTAGATATGTAGTCCATACTTAGAGACTAGACAGATACAGAGCTTAAGAAAATTATGGAAGCCACAAATACTCAACATAGGAAAGAAATGAAATCCACAAGGAAAATTCAAGCAGATGTGCAAGAGAATAAAAATTCCATTGAAAGTATCTGCAGCAAATTAAGCCAGTGCGAGGACAGGATCTCAGATATGGATGACTGGATGACAGGCTTGTGGTTAGTGATGACAAAAACAAAGATTTCTTAAAACTAGCAAGGGACTATGAAAAATTAATACAGCCACTGCAAGATGGAGCAAAGAAAAATAAGATTGATTGAAATTAATGAAAAAGCAGGAGATAGCACAAATAATATATGTTATGATTTGTGTCTAGTTGTCCCCCAAAGCCACATGTAAGTCATGGGGCAGATAGGACTGGAGGAGCAGCAAGTGACTTGAGGGATGGGGCCAGAGCACCAGGGTGGGGCTTGAGGGACGGGGCCAGAGAGGAGCAAACCATTAAACTGGCAGCATGCTTTCCACCCTGCCAGGCCTATGGTGTCTCTTGGAGATGTGGAGAGGATTTTTCTAGACCGGGCAGCACCCCAGCCTCCTGAGCAAATAAGGCTCTGGGGATTTGCTACATAACTCAGGCTGATTTAAACTATGAAACCTCCAGTAACTATGAGCTAAATAAACCTTTCCTTCTCTCATTTTGAGTGTTGTATATTTGTCCCAGCAATGAGAAAAGAATAATTAAGACAATATAAAAAAAAATTCTCAGATGTCATGACAGATAACTTCCTGGTAGAGAAAAAGAATTTGATATCCAAATAAGTGAGGCATATAGAACTTTAGTTAGCCACAATAAAAAAAAAAAAAAAAAA
>PVJA010034084.1:0-15149 GCA_004027025.1 Myocastor coypus | reverse complement strand
ATGCCCCTTTATTTTCAAGTATTTAATGCTAAGAGAACACTCGGTAGAATGCTTAGGAATACAGTCTCATTCTCATCCATCATTACTATTTAGGTCCAGTTATAATGGATCCAGCCCTTTGACTCAACATGACTAAGTTCATAATCACTCTCACGATGGATGAAGTTAAACAAAAGGAGGGCATGCAGTGAAGGAATCAAGGAGATTCTGCCACACTGCATGGGGAGGAGCAAAGGGTGAGAAACTTTTTTGTTTGATTGGAAGTTTTGTTTTCTTTTTTTGTGGTACTGGGGATTGAACTCAGGACCTTGTGCTTG
The DNA here is from genome assembly GCA_004027025.1 of Myocastor coypus. Taxonomy (NCBI): domain Eukaryota; kingdom Metazoa; phylum Chordata; class Mammalia; order Rodentia; family Myocastoridae; genus Myocastor; species Myocastor coypus. Next base: position 14,832 of record PVJA010034084.1, on the reverse strand, counting down.
CCAGGCAGGCACTTAGGTGCCTGAGCTGTCTCCCCTGGCCAATTGAAGAGTATTAAAAACTGACGGCCTGGAATTAAAAGCATTTAGGGATGTTGTACAATATTCTAGCACAAGGCCTTCACTGAAGTCTACCAGCTACACAGATAATGAGTCTGCAGCGCATGGCTTCTCCTTGCACCGCTGTCCCCTGTGTAGGCGGGGGTTCTTCTCAGACCTCAGAGATCAGTCCTGTGTCCCATGCTAGGAAGTGGAGCCCCCAGCAGTCCTTCCCTTACACCACGTCAACTTATTCTCAGCAGGAAATACAGTACAAAAAGTGTTATCATTAGTTGTTCTGAAAAAAATACCTTAAGAGTCCCTTGCAGAGGTGTAAGTAACCTGAGGACAGCTAGCCAGTTCTTGCTAAATTTATTTATTTATTTATTTATTTATTTATTTATTTATTTATTTATTTATTTATTTTGTCTTTTTGAGACAGGGTCTCACTATGCAGTTCACTAGGCTGGCCTTGAGCTCACTTTTGTAGCCCAGGCTGGTCTCGAACTCACACCGATCCTCCTGCCTCAGCCTCCCAAGTGCTGGGATTACAGGCGTGAGCCACCACGCCCGGCATTTCTTGCTAAATTTAGGCTCATTGCATAAACACCATATTTTTTCAAAATCAGATGAAATATTCTATTTATTATTGAAAAATGTTGCCCTGTTCATTGGTCAGAACAAAGCCACAAGCCCAAGTTGACAGAAAAGTTCATACCAAAGTGCTGTCTGTTTTTCCACCCTCAAGGGTCACTTCTAAATTAGACAGTGCAGCTTCAACTTCATCAACCTCCGAGTCGTTTGTACAGTCCTGAGTTTCAGCGGAGAGTGACAGTTTGCTGATGTGATACTAGGTGAAAATACGAGTTTCAGAAATCATTACAAACACACACAGATCCATTGGCTACAGGTACTACTCTGCAGACAGCTTCCTTGGGATAACGGACATCCCCAAAGGAGGCCTCCCACCTGCACAGGGAAAGAGGCATTTATTTTATTTATTTTTTTTAAGAAATTTTTTATTTTATTTTTTTTCTTATTTCAGAACTTTTCTTTCTTTCTTTCTTTCTTTTTATGGCCAGCTCAGCCTGCCGTGAGGGCAGGGCTGGCGCAGCATGTGGTACCAGGGATCAAACTACCGTCCCTGCAGTCGCCTAAGCTTTCCTAAGCAGGCGCTTTAGACCACTGAGCCATCCTGCTGGGCCCTGAAAGAGGCATTTAAATCCGACCCAGGCCTCCATCCTCAGCAAGGTCAGGTTCAGTCTTTTTCTTTTTTTTGGTACCAGGGATGAAACTCATGAACTTGTGCTTGCCAGGCAGGTGTTTTAGCTACTGAGCTATCTCCCCAGCGCTCAAACTCAGTCTTTCTGCATCAGCAATGGGGCTTGGCAGGGAAAAAAATCAGACTTGGAAAACAAATGCTTCCTGCTGCACGTGCACATGCATGACTATTTTAGAATTTTTTTAGGGAAAGGTCTGCAGGGTGTGTTCAAGGTCTGACTATCAGATCAGACTTGTAGTGATCTGCATGTTTACAGTCTCCCAAGAGTTAGGATATATTTTAGATTTAAATTTTCTTGTTTCTTTTATCAAAGGAAACACCCACACATGTGTGTACAAACACACAAAGAACACACCTTTTTTTTTTAAACTTTTTTTTTCTTGTTTCAGAACTTTTGTTTATTTATTTATTTTTATGGCCTGCTCAGCCTGCCCTGAGGGCAGGGCTGGCGCAGCATGTGGTGCTGGGAATTGAACCGCAGTCCCTACAGCCGCCCAAGCTTTCCTAAGCAGGTGCTTTAGACCACTGAGCCATCCTGCAGGGCCAAAGAACACACTTTAAGCAGGATGCATTTGGTGAGTCACCTTGCACAGAAGAGGCCCTGAAGATCCCATACCTGGAGAGCCGCGAAGATCAGCATTTCTTCGTCGGTGCAGTCGATTTCTTCCAAGAGCACAGCCCACCTGGCTTGTTCATAGAGCTGGTTTATTCTGACAGCGTCATACTGGAGAAAGCAACAGACATGCATGTGCGTGCATGTGTGTGGGGCGTATTTGTATTCTGCAGGCATTCCTGTGGAACACCTAAGGCTGGTTGCTGTGAGTGTCCTGCACTAAACTTACACGAGGTAGCTGGAAGCAACACTTCTCTACAACCCAAGCTTACTTTACTTCTGAATTCAGATCTTTCTTTTTGTAAATGTTTTCCAGAGTTTCTTCAAGGGGTTGAACTGACCCACTTTTGATTCCATTATTTTCCCTGTCTTTCCTACATTTCTTGGGTAGTAAAACCAGGGAGTTAAAGTGCTTTACAAATTATAGGCAGTATGCGCTGGGGAGACAGCTAAGTAGAATAAGTGCTTGCATGGCAAGTCCAGGGTCCTGAGTTCAATCTCTGGTATCGCCAAGGGGGGAAAAAAAAAGCAGCATAAAAAGAAGGGACCCCAAATTGATATGTGAAGGCAGTTTAATGTCAAGCAAAATCTGACAAAGATTTTTAAACAGAATTTTATGTTGATGTTCAAATTTTATTTTTTTTTGATGTTCAAATTAATGTGCAAGAGATAGTGTTCAAAATTACCAAGAAAATTTTGAAGGAGAAGAGTCCTTATAGACATAAAAGTAATACTTTATATCCATAAGGAAAGAATTTAGCACTGGATGCAATATTGAAAAATGCCTGGTTATTTAGGGAACAAAAAATTAAAAAAAAAAAAACAAAAATAGCACCATCCAAAAATATATATGTAACCAGTGAGAATCATCTTTGAACCCCTATGTTGGCTCTGATCTAAAACACAGATAACAAGCAGTGCTGGTGAGGGTGTGGCAAATAGACAGCTTGTGCACATGAGATATAAAAAAGTGGAGTTTCCAAAGAAAAGTAACAAGTAGCTTTTGGAGAGATAAACTTGCCAAAAGGGGAAGAATCCCAAAGTCTACCTGAGTAGATAAAAGGTGACATGTAGCTGGGCATGGTGGTGCATACCTGTGACCCCAGCACTCAGGAGGCAGAGGCAAGAGTTCAAGGCAGCCTGTCTCAAACAAAACAAGAACCAAGAAACAAAGGAAAGAATGAGGGCCAGCGAGATAGCTCAGCAGTCTAAAGCGCCTGCTTAGGCAACTGCAGGGACCCCTGTTCATTCAATCCCCAGCACCACATGCTGGGCCAGCCCCACCCCCAGAGCAGGCTGAGCAGGCCATAACATGAATAAATAAAGTTAAAAAAACCTCAAAAGGTGATATGGTGATGTATCTGTGCACATGACAGAGTGTTATTCAGCCTTAAAAGGGAATAAAATTCTGATACAGGACACCACATGGAGCCTTAAAGCCATTTTACTAAGTGAAATATAGCAGATAAAAAAGGACAAATATTGCATAGCTTCATTCATATGAACTACCTAGAGTAAGCCAATTCACTCAAACAGGAAGTAGAACAGTTTCCTGGGGCTGGAGGAAGGAGGAGGGGTATTCATTATTTAAGGAGAAAATGATTTCTTTCTTAGAATTTTATTTATTTATTTTTTTTTCTTGTTTCACAATTTTGTTTATTTTTATGGCTGGCTCAGCCTGCCCTGAGGGCAGGGCTGGCGCAGCACGTGGTGCTAGGGAGAGAACCACGGTCCCTGCAGCTGCCCAAGCTTTCCTAAGCAGGCGCTTTAGACCACTGAGCCATCCTGCCGGGCCCCAAGAAAATGATTTCTTTATTATTTTTTTTTCTTGTTTCAGAACTTTTGTTTATTTATTTTTATAGCCGGCTCAGCCTGCCCTGAGGGCAGGGCTGGCGCAGCATGTGGTGCTGGGAATTGAACCGCAGTCCCTACAGCCGCCCAAGCTTTCCTAAGCAGGCGCTTTAGACCACTGAGCCATCCTGCCAGGCCCCAAGAAAATGATTTCTAATGGGAATGCAGACAAGGTTTTGAAAATGGGTAGCATTAAGAGCTGGACAGCAGTATAAATGTACTCTATGCCACTGAATTTCTACCTTAAAGAGTCATAATTTCAGGGCCAGGGAGAAGATACCTTAGTGGCATAAGTGCTTCCTTGGCAAGCTCAAGGTCGTGAGTTCAGTCCTTGGTACCACGAAGGAAAAAAAGAAAAGGTGTGTGGGGGAGTGCCAGGAGATAGCTCATTGGTCTAAAGTGCCTGCTTTAGATGTGATCCCTGGCGTGCTGTGCTGCCCCCTGCCCCCCAGTGCTGAGCTGGCAATCACCCACCTGTAATCCCAGTGCTTAGGAAGCTTAAACAGGAGGATCACTATGCCTCTGCTTCAGCAAGATTAGGCAGGTGCAGGGGACTGTGGTTTGATCCCCTGCATCCTCCGGGGCATAGCAGCCAAAAAATAAAAATGTCACCCAGTCTTCCTGGGTACCCTAAGGCCTGTCACTCAGTTTATGTTGTCTGCCTTGGGCAATGGCACTGTGGACCTGAAGCTCTGAGAACGCAGTGGTTCTTAACCTTTCTAATGCTGTGATCCCACAATACAGTGCCTCATGTTGTGGTGACCCCAAACCAAAAAATAATTTTGGTGGCTACTTCAAATTACTAATTCCAATAAATAACATTTCACCATGGCATAGCATGGGTTTAAATATGTGCTTTCCGATAGCTTTAGGCGACCCCTGTGTTTTGGTTGTTTAACCCTTGCCGGGGTCACGACCCACAAGTTAAGAGCTGCTGACAGGGGAAGGGCTGAACCTCACAGCAGTTACCCGCCCTCACTCATTGCCCCAATAAACTTCAACTGGGTGGGGTGCACCGAAAATGGAGCTGGCGAGCAGCTGGGGCTTGTATGTGCACATGGGCCCTGAACCCCTGCCCACGACTTCCTGTCTTCCCACTGAGGACTTGGCTGGGAAGCCTGTCCTTTCCTCCTGTGAGTGCCAGCGGCAGTGCAGCCTGTGTGGGGCAGAGGACCGAGAGCTTCCTGCCAGCTCAGAGACTGTGCCCACCAGGCACTGCACATGAGAACCAGAGCCCAGGATGTGTTGGCCTCCCCCCCCCCCCCCCCCCCGCGGCAGAGACCCCACCAACTGGTGGGTCCAAATTTGATAACACAGGAACTCAGTTTTGTACTTCACATGAAAAGAGGGGGGAAAGAAAAGGGCGGCAGCTTACTTTGGGATTCAAGTCAAAGAAACTGTAGTATTTAAACCGTAGCAGCAGCTGCTCATCCTCTTGAATGCCTTGCTCCATGAGGGAGCGGGAGGAGTCCAGCCACCTGAAAACAGCAGCGGGCACAGGGCCAGTCGGTTGGGTGCACAGCTCAATGTTTATATTCAGATTGTTTGTAAGTACATCACATGGTCTCCTTGAGCCAAGGCAGAATGTGCACTCCCCCGACCCCCAGCAGCACACACAAAATAGCTTAATCTGCATATTAACCCAGTTTTAAGGTTTCATTTTATGTACATCATACATTTTCACACACACACTTCAACACATATTTATATATGAATTATACAGATGCTGGTGCTTCCATTCACAAACTTAATTCATTGAGTAGCTTAGACGCTGACCTTATGGGAAGGAAATTCGATTTGGTTCTCATGCCATTCAGTTGTGACCAGAGTTGTGGAAATAATAAATCATTGGTAACACTTTGAAGTGAGGTGCTGACGGAGCCAGGGCAGTTCTTATCGTCTGTTTTCTAGAAGGCGCTGGGGCTTAGATGCTCTATCTACGTCCTCCCCTCCCACATAGCCTCTCCTCTGCACCAGGTGGCTCAGCCCACAGAGAATTTCTGCTATGAGTCAAGCCTTCAGATGTGTGCTACCCAATTTCTGGGCCTCTAGCCACCCACAGTTACCAGATCATCTATCTATCTATCTATCTATCTATCTATCTATCTATCTATCTATCTATCTATCTTTGTGGTACTGAGGGTTGAACTCAGGACCTTGTACTTGCCAGGCAAGTGCTTATTCTACTGAGCTATCTCCCCAGCCCCCAGTTGTCAGATATTTAAATGCAGTTAATACCACATTCAAATTTCAGTTCATTTAAGTCTAAGCAAATTGCATGTGGCTGGGGCAGTGCTGGTCATGGTGAAGAGCAGAGGTTAAGGGTGAGGCCTGGTGGTTCATTCTCTTAGGTCTTGAGCAGGGATATGCTAGGAGCTGGCACTCCCCTGGGGAGCTCAGTCTCATGGCAAAGTAGCTTGCTGACTTGGGATGAGCCCAGGGTCATCCCAGCACTGCTGGGAAGCACCTGGCTCTGGTGACACTTGAGATGGCAGACAGGCGTATGTCTGGGCCTTCAGGGACAAGGAGAGAATGAGCAGCAGAGATGGCGAAGGGGGCAGGCTTAGGAAGCTGGAAGCTGGTCAGTGGCAAGAAGAGGGAGAGTTCCCAGGGCACAGAGGGGACAGACACCTCTGCTACACAGCTGCCTGCTGCCGATGAGGTGGGCTTTGGTGGAGCATGAGGCTTGGGGAGCGGGCTGAGTGACTTTCTGAGGTCATTTCCAATGAGGACCAGAGCTCGCTCCTCATGAGGAGGCACGGGCTGTTGCAAGATGGCGCAAGGGGCTGGACCGCTTGGGGTGATGTGAAGAGCTCACGGGGACCCACCTCTGGCCTCTGATAAACTGCGCTGCACCCCACAAAATACACTTCCCACATCTGCAGCCCCAGTTACATTCACCCAAGGTAGGCCACTGAGTTCCCCCAGCTGACACATTATCACTCCTTTAAAGGGAAAGGGACTGAAGTGACTCCCTCTTCTCCCCCCTCCTCCTCCTTTCTGTGGGACTGGGGATTGAACTCAAGATCTCAGCTTGCAAGGCAAATGCTTATTCTACTGAGCCCTGGCCCCTGAAGTGACCCTTGTGATTGCTAAAGTCAGCACTGGTTTTTGCTAATGAAGCCCTGTCCCCAGGCCTACTTAAAAAATACATAAATATAAAAACCCACCCCTCTTCTCTGCGACCTCCCTCTTCCTAATTCAACATCAGTCCAGTGAGAGGCCCCACAGAGCCCCATATGCTTACCCTGCATTGAGCTTAGCTTTATCCAACAAGGACCGGGGCTGGAACATATCTGCCAGTGCTTCCGGGGACTGCGGGGGCTGGCTGAAGGCGAGGATACTGCAGCTTTGTTCTGTCAAGGGACTGTCACTGAACCACGTCATGGTGGAGGACACTGGCGTTCCGGTGATGGGATCGTAGGTGGGAGTCATGGTCTTACTGTACAAGCCAGCACTTCCTGCAAGACAAGGGAAGACGAGCTGTGCCATGAGACTCCGAAAGAGGTTCTGCACACCCAAGCGAAATTTATCTATGTGTCGGTGCCACTTGCCACAGAGTAATCAGCAGTCGTGAGGGCAGGAAGGTTAGGTAAACACAGAGAAAGCTCTGTATATTCCATTTCTAGGATCTTAAAGGTGTAAAGCAGCGGTTCTCAACCTGTGGGCAGCGACCTTGGCGGGGGTTGAACGACCAAAACACAGAGGTCGCCTAAGACCATTGGAAAATACATATTTTTTTTTTTTTTTTTTTTGAGGCAGGGTCTCGCTATGCAGTTCAGGCTAGCCTTGAGCTCACTTTTGTAGCCCAGGCTGGTCTCGAACTCACACCGATCCTCCTACCTCAGCCTCCCGAGTGCTGGGATTACAGGCATGCGCCACCACGCCCGGCTGGAAAATACATATTTAAATCCACGCTATGCCACGGTGAAATGTTATTTACTGGAATTAGTGAAAATTTTTCTCAACATATAATTAAATATTGTTTTTGTGATTAATCACTATGTTTAAATTATGTTTGATTTACAGCAATGAGAATACATAATACATATCAGGTATTGGGCCCGGCGGGATGGCTCCGTGGTCTAAAGCACCTGCTTAGGAAAGCTTGGGCGACGGCAGGGACCGTGGTTCAATCCCCGGCACCACAGGCTGCGCCAGCTCTGCCCTCAGAGCAGGCTGAGCCGGCCAGAAAAATAAATAAATAAACAAAAGTTCTGAAACAAGAAAAAATAAATAAAATAAAAAATTCTTTAAAAAAATACATATCAGGTATTTATATTCTGAATCATAACTGTAGCAAAATTACAGTTTTGAAGTAGCCACCAAAATTATTTTTTGGTTTGGGGTCACTGTAACATGAGGAACTGTATTGCGGGATCACAGCATTAGAAAGGTTGAGAACCACTGGTGTAAAGGCTTCCAAAAATCAATAGACAGATGTTGAAGATGACTTCCTTTCTGATAGTTGGACATTCTTACTTTAGCAGAAATCTGGATGCCATGAAAAAACTGAAACATCACAGAACAGTACTACTCAGTGTATCTGGCAGTCCCTTAAAGAAGTGGTTGTACCTGCTGAGTTTTTTTTTTTTTTTTTTGTCTTTTTAAGATAGGGTCTCACTATGCTGTTCAGGCTGGCTGTGAACTCACTTTTGTAGCTCAGGCTGGTCTTGAGCTTGTCCTGATCCTCCTGCCTCAGCCTCCCAAGTGCTGGGATGATAAGCATTTGCCACCACACCCAGCCACCACCCTCCCTTTTTTTTTTGGTGGAACCAGGGATTGAACTCAGGCCCTTGCACTTGCCAGGCAAGTGCTTATTCTACTGAGCTATATCCCAGCCCTTGCTTGTTTTAAGTCAGCAACTTGCCTTTCAGCTCAACCTTACTCAGTCCAAGTAGCTTGCTTATTCCTTGCACTGGAATAGTCTGCATGAGGAAGCCCTCAAGGTGGCACCCAAGTCAGAGAGTTGGTTGTTGTGCAACAAGAAGAAAGGGTGATACCTCTGCAGAGCTCATACTGACATCCATTAACATGCCCACATAAACTGAACTCAAAAGGAAAGAAATCACACAAAGACAGAAAGTCAGGAAGAGAGAAAGCGGGCTATCCAGCTCATCTCCCAGCATTCCTTTATTCCCAACGCATGGACAGCTGTACTAAGATTTTGCACTCACCAGCAATGTAAGATAGGCAATACAATGAGTTTAAATTAGGTATATCTGTCAGAAAAAAGCTGAAATAAAATTTTCATAGACATCTCATCAGTTCTGCAATTTTATTCCTTATTTGTTGAGAGAAGAGAAAGGTCCCCCCCCCATTTTAATCCATATTTCCAAATCAAAAGAACAGCTCCTACCTGAGGAACCTGAACTTGTTGGTGAACTCTCTAGGTCCAGAATATCTTCAATAAGAGGCTCCTTATTATTTTTCTCTTTCTTCTTTTTTTTCTTAAAATAGTCATCAGAAGGCTTTAACAAGGAAAGTTCTTCTGATCTTCTAATATCTAAAAATGCCAAAAAAAAAAAAAAAAAAAAAAAAAAAAAAAAAAAAAAAAAAAAAAAAAAAAATGCCAGGGCCAGAGATATACCTCAGTGGCATAAGTGCCTGCCTGGCAAGTGCAAGGTCCTAAGTTGGATTCCTAGTACCAAGAAAAACACACACACATACACACACACACACACACACACACACACACCCCAAAACAACAACACCCCCCCCAAATGGAAATGAGAAAGAAAACTAAACAGTAAAATGAAAATTCCTTTAGAGGCATTTAATACTTTGATGGGAAGTCTGGGGAACTTCTTAGGAGGTAAACAAAACTAAACTGAGTCCCTTTTGAAGAAATAGAAGGGTTAAAAAAAAAAAAAGAAGTAGAAGGGTGTTGGGTAATGGAAGTGGAGGGAGATTCAATGTAGCAGATTTCTAGCTCCCTATGTCCCTCATTGTCCATTTGTAAAAACTGCATCCACAGCTGCTTCCCTCTTCCTATGGTCCCAGGAAGCCATGAAGCCCTTCCTTCATACCTCACCCTGCTCCTTTGGGGTGAAATCCTCCAGCCTGCACTCTGTGGTCCTCCCCATCTCAGAGTGTGATTTCTTTTTGTCTTTTTGAGACAGGGTCTCGCTATGCAGTTGAGGCTGGCCTTGAGCTCACTTTTGTAGCCCAGGCTGGCCTTGAACTCACATCAATCCTCCTGCCTCAGCCTCCCGAGTGCTGGGATTACAGGCGTGAGCCAGCACGCCCGGCCAGAGTGCGATTTCTAATAGCTTCCAGGACCTGTGTCCCTCTGCTTGAGGGCTTGCAGCAGGCCACAGGTCAGGGAACATGCATGCTCTCAGCAGTAAAGACATCTTGGCCACCTTCCCATGGAGTGAGGCTGTGGGGTAGGCTTGTGTGCAGCCCAGAGGCTGAGTTTATGCTGTCTCTCAGAGGTCTCCAGTTGCTCATGCTGTGACTTGGTTGGTGGTCCAGTGTTTCTAGTTTCACCTTCTAGCCCTGCTACCATGTCTTGGTTATGAGAAAAGACTAAGGTAACTGTGAGGTGCGATTTAACTCAACTGGTCAACTGTAAACACCCATGTCAGAAATCCCAAGTGGAGCCAAGTGTGGTGGCATACCGTGTATCCCCAGAATTTGGGAGGCCAAGACAGGAGAATCACTGTGAGTCTGAGGACAGTCTGGGGTACATAATGAGTTCAACGCCAGGCAGAATGATATTACAGGACACTGTCTCAGGAAAAACAGAAACAGGGCTGGGCAGAAAGCATGTTGGGGAGGGCCGTGTCCTTCCATCCTAGCACAGTGCTTGGCACACACGGGCTGCCTGATGGCCACTGAACAGGTCTCTCCTCCCATTCTAGAGCATCCTCTCCCCTGGGCCCTGGTGCACTGGCCATGGCCACACAGTGTCATGCTTTATTGTCAGTTACAGGCTAAGGAGAATTTGAAAACAAAGTAAATGATTAAGTAAAATGGTGTTACCGGGCGTGGTGGCGCACGCCTGTAATCCCAGCACTCGGGAGCCTGAGGCAGGAGGATCGGTGCGAGTTCGAGACCAGCCTGGGCTACAAAAGTGAGCTCAAGGCCAGCCTCAACTGCATAGCGAGACCCTGTCTCAAAAAAAAAAAAAAAAAAAAAAGTAAAATGGTGTTTCCTACATCTGACAGAAGACTGGAAGTGCCTTTTAGAATGTAAGCTCCAGGGGTGGGACGTGATCTTTATCATAAACATCCCCCAACACTTGACACACTGTGTGCACCTCAATAAGTATTTGTGAGTGAATGAAGTGGTTTATGGCTTAACAGAAGAGATGAGATTGCCACTGACAGACACAGTATCTAGTCCGTGTTCAAATGCTCACTTTTGGCCTTGGTACCAAAGAAGACATCTATATTTTCCCCCTAAAATATAAAACCTTAACCTTCCGCCCAGCATAATAACATACACTTAAAATTCCAGCTACTTGGGAAGGTGAGCCAGGAGGATCTCACACTTGAGACCAGACTAGGGAAGTTAGCAAAACTCTATCTCGAAGTAAAAATTTTAAAAGGCAGTGGGTATAGGTCAAAGGCAGCACACTCTGGGTTCAATGCCAATACCACAGAATGAAATAAAATAGCAAGCCCTCAGGCACCAGCTTTCCTCCCTTTATGGAGTATCATAAAGAAAGGTCAGGGCTGTCTCTCTGTTCTTCTGTGGGACACCCATCCATAAAGAATTCTGCTTCCATTCACAGAATGAAGGATTTAATAGTACACACCCCATCTTAAACAGTGATGTTTTGCCTATAGCTTGGGGACATGAGTTTTGGGGTAACCTTAAAGGCTCCCCTTTCTGTTAACAAATGACTTTTGAAACTGCTCTGGATGGTGGCGATGGTTTGACCACAGGTAGCGCTGCAGGGCTTTGGCTTGGCTTGCAGGCCCTGGGCAAGGGACGTAAAATAGCATCCTCATCCTCGTCTGGCTCTGTGCAGGAAGCTGGTCAGTGGTACTCACTCAGGGCTCTGCAGATGTCGCCCACAGCTCGGAACACCATGGCTGAGAAGCTGACGCGCAGCCGCACTGTCTTCAGGTTGGGCAGGCGCAGGCGCAGCATCTTGTGTTGCGGCGTGAACAGGAGCCTGGCATCAGCTTGCACCCCGCACTTGTCCAGGGTCCAGTGGGTTTTCAGGAGCCAGCATCGCTTCTGCTCCCACCACAGGGCGAAGTCAGACCAGTCCTGGGCCACGTCTGACAATATTGGAAACACACAGCTGAATGAAACAAGAGCCCATGGAGCAGTAGCGCGCCTGGGTGCCGCAGTAGGAAGCCAGCACCTGAGCTTTAGCCCCGTACCACTTCACAGCGGAGGACTCAGCAGTCCTTGACTTCTCTCGAAAGTCTCCGGGATGGGGCAGGGAGAAGAGCTCGCAACTCCATTACCAGTTAAATACCTTGTAAGGCAGAAACCTGAGCTTGCTACTCAGCACACATACTAAAGCTCTCGGTCCTAAAGCCCCTGTATTTCTGGCGGTCAGTCTCAGCCCTCTTACAGCAATGCACTTTCACCCCTGGGTCGCTAGGGGGCGCTCGAGGCCTGGGATGGGCACATGCTCAGGGAAGGTGGCATTTGGCTTCACAGCCATCCCCTTCTAGCAGCATCACCACATCCCCAGGTTCCCAAGCAGAGACACTGAAGGGGTTGCTACAGTTTGTGACCAGATGTCCCCAAAGGCTCATAGGTCCCCAAAGGCTCATAGGCTCATAGGTGGGGCTTTTCCTTGCCGGCGGGATCACATATGTGTGATGCTGGGGTGAAGGATGTGGTGCTAACGCAGCCAGTGGACTGCACTTAGCGTGGTTCTGGGTGGTGGTCTGGATGGGACAAATGGGAAAGGTAGGCTGGTGGCTGCTGCGCGCTGCCCCCCTGCCTCCTGCCTGCTCTGCCATGAGCTCCTTCTTCTCTCTGATGCCTCTCTAACTTGGAGACAGTCAACTGTGGACTGACACTTCTACAAATTGTGAGCTGAAGTGAACTTTTCCTCCTTTAGCTTTAAGTGTCACGTATTTTGTTCAGCCAATGAGAAAAACAACTAAGACACAGATAGAGTGGTGCATGCTTGTAACCCCTGCACTCAGGAAGCTGAGGCAGGACGATTACTATGAATTGAAGGCCAGCCTGGGTTATACAGTGGACTCAAGGCCAGCCTGAACTAAACACCAAGACCCTGACTCAAAAAACAAAACAAGGTAAATGAGTAAACTCTGGTTGATTCATACAATGGAATATTATACAACAATGACATTGTTAACACTACATATAACAATATGGATGACTCTTTCAGACAGTTTTTTTGTTTTGTCTTTTTTTGTTTGTTTGCAGAACTGGTGATCGAACTCAGGACCTCGCTCTTGCCAGGCAGGCACCTGTGCCCCTGAACTATCTCCTCAGCCCCTGTTTTGTCTTTTTTGAGACAGTCTTTCACTATGAAGCCCAAGCTACCTTTGAGTTCACATCCTCCTGCCTCTGCCTCCCAAGTGCTGGGATTACAGGCATGTGCCATCATGCCCAGCCAGCCTCACAAGCTGAGGGAGCATATCCCATATAATTCCTTTTAGGTACAGCTCAAAAGCAAGCCAAATTATTCCTGGTGTTAGCAGTGAGAAACAGTGGTCACCCTATGCAGCAGTGACAGGGAGAGGTCGAGTACATGGCTTGCATCAGGGACCAGTTGCAAGCCCATCCCTTCATTGGGGTTACATGTCTGACAGTCAGTTACAGACGCCCTTAGAAGTATCCTTTAGTTAGCCGGGCATGGTGGCTCACGCCTGTAATGCCAGCACTCGGGAGGCTGAGGCAGGAGGATTGGTGCGAGTTCGAGACCAGCCTGGGCTACAAAAGTGAGCTCAAGGCCAGCCTCAACTGCATAGTGAGACCCTGTCTCAAAAAGACAAAAAAAAAAAAGAAGTATCCTTTAGCTAAGTTATTTTGCACTTCAGCTAAGATTTATGTAGGAAAGCCTAGTTTGCTAGTGTAAATGAAAAGCCAGCATGGAAGGCCCCAAAAGGGAACATAATGAGCACAATGACAACACAAAGTCATCACATTCTCAGTCTGACTGAGGTCTGCTCCTCTGGGGTATCAGGTACAGCAGCAGCCAGGCGGGTAAGCATGAATCGACACCTTAGTGCCAAGCTGACTATCATCACTAACCAGGAGGTGGCAGAGAATCAGCACCCTAATGCCACTGCCTAAAGTCAGCTTTTTTTTTGTCTTTTTTTTTTTTTTTTTGTCTTTTTGAGACAAGGTCTCGCTATGCAGTTGAGGCTGGCCTTGAGCTCACTTTTGTAGCCCAGGCTGGTCTTGAACTCACACCGATCCTCCTGCCTCAGCCTCCTGAGTGCTGGGATTACAGGCGTGCGCCACCACGCCTGGCACCTAAGGTCAGCTTTGATGTCACCAGTGGAATGGGCTGTTCAGCTAGTGCCCAGAGAGCTTCTGAGGCCCTACAGATTCGCCCCACAGAGGTGGCTGGGGCTGATGCTTCAGGCTGCTCTCTTTCTCTTCCTCTGCTTGAGAGAGATGGGGGCTAATGCGGCAGTGCTTGCTTTCTGGGCCCTGGGAGGTGGAGGGCCAGAGAAAGCTGTGATCAAGGTGGCTGCACCAGCCATGAAGTGGGGATGCAAGGGAGCGGCACCCCCATGAAAAGACAACTCACTGATCTTCTCCACCAGCTTGAGCATCACGCCACCCACGTGCAGGTCCCCAGACACCCTCAGTGTGACATCCCTCTGCTCCTCTGCTGTTAGGTGGTCAACTCGGATCATGAGCTCCCAGGACGCCGCTGCGAAGTCCCTGGAGAGCATTGTGGCACCAGCAGCCTGTGGGCAGAAGAGGCAGCCCCAAGTCAGATGGAAGGAGGAGGAGGACACGGGGGCAGACCCTGCAGTGCGGGACGTTTCGGTCATTGAAGTATAGTTTATATACAATGAGATGCAGATTTTCATCTATATACATTCACTGCATTTTGCTGTATGAAAATTATTTCTCAAAAAAAAATTGA
>PVJA010034083.1:12881-22951 GCA_004027025.1 Myocastor coypus | reverse complement strand
GGGCCCAGTGGGATGGCTCAGTGGTCTAAAGCCCCTGCTTGGGGAAGCTTGGGCGGCTTCAGGGACCGCGGTTCGATCCCCGGCACCACATGCTGCGCCAGCCCTGCCCTTGGGGCGGGCTGAGCCGGCCATAAAAATGAGTGAATAAACAAACAAAGGTTCTGAAACAAGAATAAAAATAATAAAAAAAAGAAAAAAGGAAACTTCTATCAGTCAATAAATTGGGAAGAAAATGAGTATTTGCTCCAACAAAGAAAAAATAAGCAAGATTTTAGGACTTTTATTTTTCATTTTGTAATTATGTAAAAAATGAGAAAAAATGAAACAGAATTTTAATATGAAGCCATTATTTGCTATAATCTTTAAAGAGGCAGCATTAGCTTACTGCGTGCAGAGTCCACTTCCCACAGCTTTCCTCAAATATCTTCTATTTTTATCATGAATTCTCTTTTAATCAACTGTAGGCTATTTCACATAAATTTCTGCAACTTCATGAAAAAAAAAAAAAATCAAACATCCCTAAAACAGGATAAATCTTTTCTTCCCTTTGCTTTGCTCTGCTTTGCTTTTCTGTGTGTTTGACACAGAGTGGCTCTATGCAGTTAAGGTTGGCCTGGTGCTCACTTTGTAGCCCAGGCTGGCCTTGAACTCCCAAAGATTCTCCTGTGTCAGCCTCCTAAATGTCGGGATTACAGGCGTGTGCCACCACCGCAGGCCACCTGCTTTTATAGCGATGACGTCATCCTTTTTTTTTTTTTTTAAACCGCCATACAGTTTATCCTGATATCCTGGTGGATTTTATCCTCTTTTCTTGACAGCATCCAATCGAGACACAGCCTGCTTCCTTACAACCCACCCCAAGCCCCCTGCCCCGCCCCAGAAACACAAACGCTATAATCGCCTTTAAAATGTCTTTCCCGAGATCTTTGTTCTTCCCGTAGTGCGTTCTGCGCAGCTGCAGGAGTAACAAACATAGGTGACCGGGCAGCAGAATATTCCTCGTGGTCTTTTATTTTTTACAGTAATAGGTAAAAGGAGTACAATGCCACTATCAAACTATCGTTCCTGTCACTTTCACTGGTACAAAATAAAACAGCCTCAGACTGCCGCAAGGCCCAGAGTTCTGTTACAGTTCGCAGTGGGTGGTGTGACGCTCACCACCAAGCAGGGCTTGGCTTTCATGCCTCGCTCCCAGCCCTTCCCAACAGCCCCATTCCAGGGGTGTCACCGAGAGACACTAATATCTCGTGGCCGGCGTCCTTTCGAGAATCTTACCTAGGAGCTTTCGTAGAGGCCTCGGTGACAATGATTGATTTAATCATGCTGTTAATACTCGTGGTCCGTAGAAACGACCAAACCCGACTTGAGTTTAAAAACAAAAGCACGCACACATCTCACTGCTCTCGGCTGATTTCTGCGGTCTCTCCCCTGAGGCGCATCGTACTTTGTTGTGCTCCGGCCCGCCCCACTTCCCAAATTCCTTTAATTTTTTCCTTGTCGAGGTCAGAGGGCCATTTAAAGAGAGAAGAGAAATTGGTTTCATCAATGAAATCATGTGATACAAGACAGGCTGTTAAATGAAGTTCTACCTTCTCAGAAAGAAAAAAATAAAAGGGGAAACTATATTTAATAAAGAGACATAAAACTATCTGTAAGGTGCTAGCCCAGCGACGAGGTGGCCGAGTGGTTAAGGCGATGGACTGCTAATCCATTGTGCTCTGCACGCGTGGGTTCGAATCCCATCCTCGTCGGTTGGTTCCTCGCTGTCGTGGATCTGAGGTTTTAGCCCCTTTCATTAGGCGTGGTGCACACAAACGCCGGTTTCATTTTATACAGGCTTGCCTGCTAAAGCTTGCTCTTGGAGCCGGGACCCCTCTCCTTCCGCTAAACCCCACACAGCTGGTCAAGTTCTCTCGCTGTGGTCCGGGTCGCCTCACCCAGCCTCAAAGGAATCAGAACCTTTGAGGGTGGGGCCTCGTGGCTGGTGCTATCTTGGCCAGGGGTGGTAGCTCCGGTGGGTCCCCTGGGTCGAGGTCCCCTCCTGACTCACTTGTAACTCTTATCTTGGCAGTTTGCCTAGCACCCCGTCCTCGTTCAATCCCGTGCACATTTTCAAGTTCGCAGGTCCCTCTGAAAGCTAGTTTCAGAGGGCAGCAGGTCCTGCTTTTCAGGGACTCAATTCTGAATCCACCCTGTTCTCTTCTGACCTAGGGAACCTTCTGCTCCCTGCTGGCAAATTTTTTTTGCAAGGAGTAGGTGAAAGCTACTCCCCTATCACAAGTCAGCAAATATAAAGACTTTTCATATTTTAGTTGAATTAATTTTATTTATTTATTTATTTATTTATTTATTTATTTATTTTTGTCTTTTTGAGACAGGGTCTCCCTATGCAGTTCAGGCTGGCCTTGAGCTCACTTTTGTAGCCCAGGCTGGTCTCGAACTCGCACCGATCCTCCTGCCTCAGCCTCCCGAGTGCTGGGATTACAGGCGTGCACCACCACGCCAGGCTCAGTTGAATTAATTTTAAAGGATGATCTTTCTGAAGCATTCCAGCGTCTGTTTATTTCTCCTTTGATTATTTGCTGCTACTTGCATCTAAATTTTATCACACACTCCTACAGAATCTCAACATTTGCCCGTGTTCACTTTATAGTACACTATAGAGAGAGATAGTCTACACAGAGCAGAGTGACAACATTGGCCGGACTGTAAAGGTGACCTCTGAAATATTTCTCCTCTGTATCAGGTACAGACACTGGTGACAAGACCACACTGGAGACCACAAACAAGCCACTGGATAACAACACCTTCGCCAAGCAATCATCCTTCGCGGGACAACGGCTGTCTTACACATGCTTAAGGTGATGCAGTCTTTCCTGAAGTTACTAACTTTGTGCCTGGGATGGAGGCTTCAGGCCAGAAAATGCTTTTGTAATACGTTCTGGTTAACTGTGGGGCTCTCCCTCAGCTTTATGAAGATTGAAAGAAAAGAAATGTGGATTTTGGAGACAGGATCTATTTTTGAATTCTACGTGTAATCCATGGCCTAAACATGATTTACAAACTTTGAGTTATTTAATCTTGAAAATGAAGGCTCAGGGTAGGAAGGGCTCAGATCGGGTTGGAAGCCAATGTGGAGCCTTCAGGAATTGGCTGACATGGTTTTGTATGTGTGTGTGTGTGAATATTTAAAATTTTTTTTAAAAGAGTAAAAATAGCAGAAACAAAGGTAGAAAAAGAGTAACAAGCAAGGGGGCCTGGCAGAATGGCTTAGTGGTCTAAAGTGCCTGCAGGCGGCTGCAGAGACAGTGGTTTGATCCCCGGCACCACATGCTGCGCCAGCCCTGCACTCAGGGTCAGGCTGAGCCGGCCATAAAAATAAATAAACAAACTAGAGTAACAAGCAAGAGTACATATAGTACAGAATTTCAAAACAAGAACAAAAATTTAACAATGGTTATATTATATATTTTCATCATCAAATCTGTTTAGATTAATAGATATAAGTATGTAAGATTGGTCAAATAATTAAACATTAACACTTTCAATAAACCTTAATGTTTTTTTTAACTCTTCTGAATGCATTTTGTATTTAGGTCACTCTTCTAAGAAAATTTTATAGGGGTGGAGGATGTAGAAAACGCAAGGTCCTGAGTTTGATTCCTGGTACCCCCTCAAATTTATTTATTCTTCTTTTGCTGACATGGTTTTCACATTTTATTTTTCCCCGGAAAGAATCAGAGCTATTTGATGCCGCCCTGTCTGAGCAGCTCTGTCTACCCCTTTGTCTTTCCTCCTCACTTCCCTTTTCTTAAGAAGGTAAAAGGGCTATGATTTTTCTTTTACCCTGTATCTTCAGATTTGAGCCTTTTGAGCATTCAGCAGATATTTGTATAACAAATAATTAAAAGTGTGGCATGCACACGTGTGTGTGTGTGTGTGTGTGTGTGTGTGTGTGTGTGTGTGTGCTGATGGAAGGAGGAAAGGGATTGAGACTTTGTCCACCTAGAATGTACTGGGCTATTCTTTAGTGCTTTTAATACATACCAAATGTTTTTTTTTTTTTTTTTTTTTTGTAAAAAATTATTTCTTGGTTTTTTGAGAGAAGGTCTCACTTGGCAGTTCAACCTGGGTTTGAACTCACTACCTAGCTCAGACAGGCCTCAAACTTGCTATGATCCTTTAGTCTTAACCTCCCCAGTGCTGGTGCTGAGATTATAGCTGTGTTCCACCACAACTATCTTTGTGACTTTTATAGTGTTACAAAGAGGACAGTCTTGTCTCTGAGACCCACCTTCTTTAGAGACAAAGAACGTTTTTTCCCTTACTACTAACCATAAATACACTTAACAGAAAAGATGTAAGTTGTTGGCTTCTTTATTTACAATGCGCCCCGCAGCTGATGACCTCTCTGCCCTTGCACTGGGGCCACTGCAGTCTGGGCCTCCTGGCCCCTCCATCTCCATCCCACTTTGCTTTGTTACAGTTGTTCCTGTAGCTGGCAAACACCATGATGAGGCTGAAGGAAAGGTCAGGTGCTCTCACCTGTTCCAAACCTTTCATTCTTGCTTTCCACTGACCTTAAACCTCATGCGATGCTGGGGCCTGGGAGATGCGGAGGATGTGCAGCCCTGGGGCCCCCTGACTGCTGCCAGTTGCTTTTTGCTGGCTCACTATGCTGCTGCCGTGGTTTCCGGGCCTTCCCTGGCTGTCCAGCTAGAGCCTGGCTTCTGGGCTCTCGCTCTGGTTCTTACCACCACTTCCTAGTGTGCTTTGCAGCCCCTGACATGGGCCAAGTCCTCACTTTGCTCAAATGTCTCTGCTCACACGGTCCTTGGCTGCTGTCTTCTGGCCCGGGTCTGGTTTTCCTGCTAATGCCCATCAGCCTTTTCAGCTGTGCATTGTCTGCTGCCATGTCCCAGCGAGAGTCACGAGCTGCAGATAGTCTGTTAGCACAAAAAAGAAACACAGTTATGCCACTATTGGTCAGTTACTAGTGGCTGAATTGTTAGTGGGTAATGTGCAAAACACAGTACGTAAATCAAAACAACAATTTTTAAAGTACTTGTTATAGACAGGGTTTGCAAGGGAAATAATACAGTGTGGATGGCCAAGCAGCTCTCCTTGAAAGAAAAGCGACTGTCTCCATTTTGACTGAGCCTGATCCTATTCCCTTGTATTGAAATGTACAGAGCTGGCTAGGAATTCTCATTACCCTCTCAGTTGGCCTTAAGCAGTGTGTATTGGTCTAGCCAAGGTGCTGGTGGTAATTTTTGAAGATGGCACGCATGTTTCCCTGATAACAGGACAAAGAGCCAATGCTCCACAGTGTCACCTGGGATCAAGCCTTGAGATAGAGGCTATAACTTCCTGGGGCTTGAAAGATTACACATCAGAACTGAAACACCAGATCCCCAAAATCTCATTATCCTTTCAATTGGCCTTATTGGTCTAGCCGAAGCACTGGTGGTAATTTTTAAAGATGGCATGTGTATTTCCCTGATAACAGGGCGAAGAGCCAGTGCTTCACGGTGTCAGCTGGGATAGAGTCTCGAGATAGAGGTTATGACTTCCTGGGGCTTGAAAAGATTACACATCAGAGCTGAAGTGCCAGACCCCAAAATATTAGATACCACAATAGCATAATGCAAATTACTTCTTTGCATATCTCTAAATATGGCGGAGGTGAATGCAGGCCTCCTACCTAGCCCAGCTCATAGTGCTCACCTTCCCACAATCCCCTTCAATGCCTACCACCTTCCCACAACTACCCTCATTGCTGACCTCCTTCCCACAATTCCCTTTCACAAGCCATGCCCCCTTCTCCAATGAATAAAACCGTAGTGCAGCCCTGGGTCACTCTCTTGGTTCCAGAAAGCCATCTTCGTGGTGGGAATTAGGGCCCCTTGATTCCTCAATATGTCTTAGTGTCTTTGTTATTGCTGTAGGTTGCATTGGGAGTGGTAGATTGGAATTAACTTGGTGGAATTCCAATAACGTGGTTTTAGGACTGTAAGTTTAGACTTCTTAGGCTGAGAGGAGAACCAAGAAGGGACTCCGACAATACAGGATACCTACTTTATAAGGTTTTATAATATTCACCCAAAGAGTTAAATGCACAAGAGTACAAGAGATCTGTCCACGTATCAGAACCCCAAAGAATCCAGCTAAGGGCCTGGATCCTATGGCCATATCCTGAACACCTGGAGCCCATGGCAATGTCATCCACAGGTTCAGCTGCAGGCCTGGAGCCCATAACAGTGTCTCGTGTAAGTCTATATCAAGGATCTGCACTGGGAAGACCAAAGGTCAGTGGTGGAAGCTAGAAAGTCTGTAGCGAGAGCTGAAGGACCCGTGCCAGCAGGCCGAGGGATCTGCACTAGAGCCAGGAAGCAATGCTCATAGTGAGGACCAGAGCGTGCCCCAGAAGAAGCCCAGCATTCTCAGCGACAGAGTTACTCTAGTGACGACAACTGAGTGCAGATTAGCAGAACCAGCGAGACAAGTTTTTCTAGGAGCACCCACAGCACCTCACTTCGCCTCTGGGTTTCCTTTCGTGCTGGGGGTGACAGTCCCCCAGTGGGCCTTCTCTCCCCAGCACCGTGCTCATTCAGCTCAGCTAAGTGCTCCAGGTTGGCAATGCATTAACCCACCGTAGTGCTGGAGTAAGTTTCCACCTCACTCACAGCTGCAAGTCCTTTCTAATAATGGAAAGTAGTGTAATAAACACCAGCTTTTGTTTGGTA
Source organism: Myocastor coypus (assembly GCA_004027025.1). Classification (NCBI taxonomy): domain Eukaryota; kingdom Metazoa; phylum Chordata; class Mammalia; order Rodentia; family Myocastoridae; genus Myocastor; species Myocastor coypus. Next base: position 16,205 of record PVJA010034083.1, on the reverse strand, counting down.
AGCTATGAACCTCTTTGCTGGAGGCTTTTTTTTTTTTAAATAACAGGATTTTTCTACATAGTTCAAGCAGGACGTGAATATAGCCCAGGCTGGTCTGACTGAAACTGTCAGTAATTCTTCTGCCTCAGCTTCTCTGGTGCTGGGATTAGTCATGCATCACCATGCTTGGTTTTCTGGAGGAATTATAAATTATAAATTAATTTATAAGTTAAAAATCTTTTCTGGAGAATGACTAAAAATTTATATCTATATATATAGACACAACTTTTTTTCTTATGATGAATAAGAGCCTAATGTATATCTACAGTGTGCCAATAAATGGAATTGTATTAAAATAAAAAATTATCAAAAGTATAAAAAATATATGAACTCTTTAATCCAAAAATGCAGAACCACATTCTTTTTATTTATTTTTGAGAGATGAGCTCTTGCCACGGTGCTCAGGCTGGTCCTGAACTCCTGAGCTCAGGTGGCCTCTTTCCTACATACCTGAGACTGTAGGTATATAGCACTGAGGCTGGTTAGTTCCATGATTTTTTATCAAGGAGATAGGCTATGAGCAAAGACCTATCATATATTTAGATCTGTATAACCCAGCGCTATAATTATATCATTACCACCATAAATGAGTACTATGTAAAGAACTGGTTACATGTACTGTGTTATTCCTAATGAAATATCATTGGACCATGGAAAGTTATACTGTACCCCCCAAAAGAGAAGAAGATTGATAAAACTACTCAACCAAAATGAAAAACTGCCACCTGGCTTAATGGATCCTATGTCTGAACAAAAACACAGCAATTCTAAAATACAGCATCCTGGATGATTTCATCACAGTACAGTGTGTGAAGAGTGTCTTCTATTTTTTAACCTGTCTCCTCTTGATCTGAGTTAGTGCTAGACAAAGGGTAGGTAATACATATATGTTAGCTGCTGTGCTTTCTGTGGTGATTGGTGTTTTAAAATTGATAGATTGCTGGGCGTGGTGGCGCACCTCTGTAATCCCAGCGCTTGGGAGACTGAGGCAGGAGGATCACTGTGAGTTCGAGACCAGCCTGGGCTACAAAAATGAGCTCAAAGCTAGCCTGAAATGCATAGCAAGACCCTGTCTCAAAAAGCCAAAATAAATAAATAAATAAATAAATAAATAAATAAATAAATAAATAAAATTGATAGATTATGGGCCAACAGAAACATACCCCTAGAGGAGCGTGGTTGTGCACTCCTGTAGTCCCAGCACTCGGGAGGCTGAGGCAGGAGGATCAGTGTGAGTTCGAGACCAGCCTGGGCTACAAAAGTGAGCTCAAGGCCAGCCTGAACTGCATAGAAAGACCCTGTCTCAAAAAGACAAACAAAACAAAACAAAACAAACCCCACACCTGTAATTGAGCAAGGTTTATTTGATTGACTTATTGCCATAAGGGAGACTGTTTTGGTTACTCTTCTCATTGCTGAGGCAAATAACCAAAACCCAAATTTAGGGAGGGAAAGGTTCATATAGCTCAAGTTACTGAAGGCTTCAGTCCATACTCAGCTGGCTCCAAGGCAGAGTGGCACAGGGAAGAGAGCATCCATTCATGGTGCCAGCAAAGAGCAAGAGAGCAAATGGAGGAGTAGCAGCTATGATGGCTGCAGAGAGCAAGCCTGTTCTGTCTTAGGTTACATTCAGGCTATCGGCCCCAGGCGGGGTGCAGTACTCACACCCATAATCCCAGTGGATCATGAATTAATCTCAAAGTCTAGACATCTGCCCCACCACTGTATGGGTTTTGGTGGGGACAAACCATAATGGAGACAAAATGCCATGGTGTGCCATTAAGTTACTTAGCATCTCTATGACTGGATGCCCTGATAGCTTATGTAGCAGCAGAGGGGACAAAGCAGAATGGAACCTATTATGGGAGAAGAAGCAGTGTTCTCTGCTTCTTCTGACAGGAGCCAGGGTGGAAGGGAATTCTGGTCATTTTCAATGGCAATGCTCATATTTTAGTAAACTTTCACATGACTCCCTGCTACTGTGTTTCATGCTGATAATGGTCACCAGATGGCTGTCCCTGTTGTGGGTGTGTCCTGCAGGAGATGACCAGGGTGAGGCCTTCTCTTAGCTTCACCAAGGCTGAGCTCGTAGTGCCAGACAAGTTCCTGGCTGTCAGTGGCTGCTTCTCTTTTTTTCCAGATACATGTCGGACAGGTGTAGTGGTGCACACCTGTAATCCCAGGATTTGGGAGGCTTATTTCCAGTTCCAGGTCACCTTGGGTCACAAAGTGAGTTTAAGGACAACCCGAACTGCATAGTGAAACCCTGCCTCAAAAAGACAAAAACGAAAACCAAAACAATTCTTGATGAGTTGTTATGTACAATAAGGAATGCATATAGTAAGGTTTAACATAATGGGGAAAGACTCACGAGTGCTAACATTCATAAATCTGCGCTGAATTAAATGATTAAATCATTGACCTCAATTCTTTACTCTTTACTGTAACCAAGCCCTTTGCTTGGATACTTTCAGACTGTTCAGTTTTGGCCTTGGATACGAGAATCTCTGTCAGTGTGGTGTTACCAATCACAGGTCCTACTACAAGGGCTTTGCCTAGGCCTCCCTGGTTGTGTGTGCCCTAAGCTACTCTGCCACCTGCAGGAGAGGGATTTCCTTTGCGGGGCTGCTGCCCTTCACCCTTTGCTTATGAAGAACATGTTTGCAACTAAGCAGAGTTCTGTAGTGAGGAGCTGAGAGGCAGGCTGGGCCCTAGTGCAGCTGAGAATCTGGATCCATATGTCTTTTGGCTATTACACACACACACACACACACACACACACACACACACACACACACTTATGTGTTCTGAAGTATTTTTGAGTTTTTTTTTCTTGTTGTTGTTATGGAGCAGAGTGATTAAATATAATCTTGGTTGTCTCTAAACCCAGACAAATTTTCTTGTTTTGAACCAGCAAGGGAGGCATAATTTCACTGTTATCCTTTTGGAGTTATTTTTCTTTTCTTCTTCTTCTTCTTTTTTTTTTGCCAAGCTTGCTGCCCCCAAACAGCTGTAATCCGAGTTCTTGGTGCCATAGTCTTTGTCCCACTTCATACCCACCTAAGCTAGTTCCCATATCTTCTCTATAAAAGTCCTTGGAAGAGACAGCTTCCGGGGGACACCCACTCGGGGCTCCCCTCTTGTCCCTCTCTTGGACAGGAACTTTCTTTCCCTCAATAAATATGTTCTGCTCATTACCTCCATTTGTTCCTAAAATTCATTCTTTGGTTTTAGAGAATATGAACTCATCCCAGGTACTTTTCAGGTTGGGGATCGGTTTTCCCC
>PVJA010034083.1:0-12781 GCA_004027025.1 Myocastor coypus | reverse complement strand
GCCTTTAACTCAAAATAGCCGATAATGGCAAAAATGACACATTTTAACTCCTTTTATTGTGCTATCTTCTGATATATATTTACTTACACACTATTTTATCTATTTATTCTTCTCTGAGTTTCCTTTTCCTCTTCCTCTTCCTGTTAAAACTTCGTAGGGACATGGAGTTTTAGTTTTCTTTTTTCACTGTGCTCCTAGAATTCTAGATCCTGCATTCCAAATCCTAGGGCCTAGAATAGTGGCGAGGAGGGCTGAGGCCGTAGGTTTACCTCCACTGGTCTAGAAAAGCCTCTCGGCCTTGGAGTGATCCAGTCAACACACCGAGGCCAACCTGTTTCATACGACAACAGCGGTCATCCACAGCCATTATTGTTGCAGGCAGACACGGAGGCACAGGACACGTGCTGTGCTGTCCCTTACATGCCTCATGCCTGCTTTCCTGACTTCCTGTGCGTACACACATGACAGCAACACGGGCTGTTTTCAAGGCCTTAGCTTCTCTGCTCTGCAATTTAGGGCTGAACATGAGTCGTGGTCATCGTTTTTGATGCCAATGAAACAAAAGCAAAGAAGTTCAGATGGGAAAAGAATGAGAAGTGGGGACATGGGCTGCAGCAGCGACCCGATCCCTCCTGCAGCTCGGACAAGAAGTCTTCAGATTGCGCCCGCCGGCTAAGCCTGGAGGAAAGGACAGGTTTCCTGCTTGAGACTCAGTAGGTTCAGAGGGCTCTGCGTGGCTGCGGAGTCAAAAATTTTTTTTTTCTTTTTTTTCAAGAGACACAAAAATATCTGCAGCCCAGACACGCGAAACCTTAATCTGTAAAGACTGAGACCCCACTAGATATCAGAAGTCTAATTCCAGTCTTGATTTTACCTCTTTACTCCTACACCAGTTCTCTCAAGACTTCTGAGATTGCTATCCTTCCGTTTAAAGAGCAAGAAGCTTGAAAACCCCAGAGAACGAACAGTATTTTTTTTTTTAAAACGGTGAAAAATAAATAAATAAATAAACGGTGAGACAATGTGCTCTTTGTAGGAGTCAGAAAGAAAACCACTGTTTTTTTTGGAAACAAAACCTTTGGGGGGGGAAATGTAACCACGAAGGGATTCGAACCCTCAATCTTCTGATCCGAAGTCAGACGCCTTATCCGTTAGGCCACGTGGTCTACCTGCCTATCCCCTCGCTGAAATGTATAAAAAGTACAATTGGATAACAAACTCCAGGCTGGTATTTTAAACAGCTTATTTAACAGCAACAAAAGGGTAGTAATGTTCCGACCCTCGTACCTTTAATTATCGGAAAAGTGGAAATTGTAGACGATGTGGGTGCGGGATGTGGGACTTATGAGAGCTCTGATTGATAATTATTTAGGTCTCATGGACTTAAATAAGCATGAGTGCTTCACGGAGAGACTGAAAAACGCCAATATATATTGGTTGCATCGAAAGACAATTTTCGGGAAGCCTTTCACAGCTCTTTCTCTGACCGCGCAGGTTCTCGCAGCCCGGCCACATCCTCCAAAGCGCCAGCGGCGTCACGCGTGGTTGGCAAGGAAACTACAGCAGGCGGACAGTTGCAGCCCAGCTCTGTCCGGACCTTAGCGCTCCGGTGTCCCCACTCTCCGGGCGTGTTTCCTGGCTACAGCGCGGCATCCATGCACTTTTCAGTAAGTCGCTGTTTAAAAAAGAAAAGGCGTAAGAGAGGTCCGAGACCATGACTATTTTCTAAATTTCCTTATATTCCGAAATAGAGAAACAAAACAGAAAAAAATTATTAAGGTTTTTTTGGTGAGTAAGTTACTGAAACAATACAAACAGAAGAGATAAATCATCCTATGAGGGAATGGTGCTTGCTCGTTTGTAGTAGGATTTGGCTTTTCTAGGTCAGTAGAAATGCATTTCTGGAGCCAAGGAGAGGATCTTACATGGCCCTTTCCCCTCGCACACGGAGTGTGTCTGGCCAAGGAAGAGCAACACAAATGTGCTGAATATTTCATGAACATATTTTTGAATTCTAGAAACATTTTTAAGGTTAAGTTTAACGAAAAGGAGTTTTATTCTGAAAAAAGAAAAAAAAAAAAAGAATATGGACTTTATTACTTTTAGGACACAGACTCTGTGAGAACTATGCCCAATATTTGCATTACTCATGATATCATTTTTGGTGAAACCTTGCTGTAACTGTGGAAGAGGCAGCAGTGGCCCAAGTGCTGAGATTACAGGTGGGCGCCACCACATCCGGCTTCTCCCCTCAATTTAAAAGATTAAACAACAACAAAACAAAACACTAGAGAACTTGATCATAATCTTTGTTTACAATTGTTCAGAAGTTTCCTTCTGCCTATGGAAAACTAAAAGCAAAGTATCTGTATTGCATTTGATTCCCTTAACACCCTGCCCTCTAACTGCTCAGCCATAGCTCCAGAGTGTATTGAGGCCTACAATTTCTAGTGGTTTTCTTTTAACACCTATGACCCTTACAGAACCTCTAGAAGATTTCACCTGAAGTTCCCAGACTTGCTAGAGTTGTCCCCCCCCCAACAAAGAGGGCTCCCCATCGGGCCTGTTTCCTTAGGAGCCTGTCGCTGCATCCCCTCCACAACACAATAAACTCCCTTTCTCTTCCGGCTCTTAGTCCCCAGCCTCTTCTTAGCAGCCTCTGGGAGCTTTTTCTGCCTTTCAGTGCAGCTCCTCGCTTGTCTCCCTGGCCCTCAGTGTCCTTTTCTGCCCGGCTTTTAGGATTTGTAACTAATAATACACTGCGAGCCACCTGTCTACCCAGTGTTGGAGACAAAGTCTGTGTCTCACCAACTGTGTGAGCAGGAGCTGACGCCAACCCCACCACATTTTGCTTCAAATTTCTTTCCCTCATAAGCCTCCTTTACCTCCGTACTCCATCTCACTGAATTCCTCAGGGCTCCTCACAAACTCTTAACTGTCATACCTCTTTGCATCTGTTTCCTGGTGTAGAATGTTGTTTTGGCATTCTAAGGAGGACTGATTGAAATTTTGGCTCAAAACTTGTCACCATTCTTGAGGGAAACATTTGCACTGTTAATGCAGAAAAACTTTTATTCGCTCTTCACTTAATTCTGTTGATAAGCACCCTGGTGAGGACCTTTGACCGTATACCTTGAAAAGCAAAGGGCGGGAAAGTCATTCACTGAGTAATGATGTTATTCTGTGCTCCTCAAGCACCAAATCGTTATAAACCAAGTTGTCAGCAAGCTAAAGTAACATGAAAATTCATGACATGCACCCGATGCTTGACAAAGGGCTCAACTCCCTTGCTGGTCATGTAGTAACCAGTGACCAGCTCCCTTTAGCATTGCTGACTCCATAGTCAGAGGGACTTTGTTTGACAAGGATGACTGACATGCAGATGTTAGCTCAAGAGAAAGCATATGTGTGTTATCACTGAAGACTGGAAAGAAAGCCTTCTCTAGCCTTCCCTGTGTGGGTCTGCTTCCTGTATTTGCTGCCTTGTATCCTTTGCTGTAATAAAAGTTGAATGGTGAGTGTATGTTGAGTTATGAAAGTTCTTCCCTGAGGCAGTGGTGGTCATGGCTACAGCCACCAATTTCCTTTGTTTACACTAAGTTTAGTGGACACTGTTGTTAAAGAAATAGCACTATGCTGAAACTATTTGCTTGCTTAAAATCATATGCAAACTGTAGGCTACTTCCTATCTTCCTAGCTTTTGGCACAAGATCTGCTCCTAAGTATCAGAAGATTTGTCTGGAAGGGTGGACAAAAGACTTTCACATAAGCATAGAAAATAGTTCTTTAAAGAGACTTCACAGGATGGTACAGGTTAGAGACACATTTATCATACCTGCTTCAAATTTCCCTTTTTCTTCCAAGGTTAAGACAGCTGTAATGGCAAAAAAAAAAATGCATAGGGAACTGCCCATTAGATTCGAAATCACCTTGACCACTTGAACAGGAAAGCTTTCTGAATTAAATACAACAGGAAATAAAATTAAATTCCTAGGTTTTCCTAGCCATCATCCTTGTCACTCTGCTGCTTTCAGCCTTTTTTTTTTTTTTTTTTTTTTTTCAGCTGCCCAGGGCATAACGGAATTGTGATAACTGCCTGACAAAGCTGTCATAACCATTTTGACAACCAGAAGGAATCTGATTTATTAAGAGGACAAGAGTATGGTCTCTAGTTGCATTCATTTACCAATAAAAGCCTTAAATTTACCCTGTTTTATAGCTGAATAATGCTCTATTTTGTAAAAATACCACATCTTTATCCATGCCTCAGTTGATGGGCATTTGGGTTGTTTCCAAGATTTAACTATGACAAACTGCGCTGCTATAAACATGGGGGCACATATATTGCTGTGGTATGATGTTCTCAGTTTTTCTTGAAAAATACCCAGGAGGGGAAAGGGTTGAATGGGACCTCTAATCCTAGCTCTTTAAGGAATCTTTATGCTGATTTCCATACCCTCACAAAGAACAGAAAAGGGTTCCTTTTCCCCCATAGCCTCTCCAGCATTTGTTACTGGCTGACTTCTTGATGTTAGCCATTCTTTCTGGAGTGAGATGGAATCTCAGCGTTATTTTAATTTGCATTTCTTGAATGACTAATAACGTTGAGTATTTTTTCTTATATTTAATTGCCATTTATATGTCTTTGCCAGAGAAGTGTATATTCATCTCAGATGTGCACTTTTGGATTGGGTCTTTGAATTTGGGGGACCTGATTTTTTTTAGGGTTACAGACCATATTCTTTTTTTGTGTGTGTGTCTTTTTGAGACAGGGTCTCGCTATGCAGTTGAGGCTGGCCTTGAGCTCACTTTTGTAGCCCAGGCTGGTCTGGAACTTGCACCAATCCTCCTGCCTCAGCCTCCCAAGCGCTGGGATTACAGGCATGAGCCACCACGCCCGGCCCATATTCTTAATTAAAATAAATCAGACCCATATTTGCCAACATTGTGTTGTCTCCTTAGTGTGAGAACCTGAAAGAGAAAATAAAACCTGAAAGGTACAATAGACACTGGGTAAAGGGAATTAATCCATTCAAAAGGAAGGACTTGTGGAGCTGAGCAGGACAGGAGAGGGAGTGAGGGAAAGAGACGTATTTATGTCTGTAAGCAGGATGGCTTGGACAACTGTACTGTGGATTTCTGCTGGTGTATGGAAAGGAGCAGTTAATGCTTTGTTTTGTCTTCTTTTTTGACCTTTTCTTTTTCTTAATTTCTTATACATTTCTTTCTTATATTTTTCTTCTTCCAATTTTACATACATGTATCTGGTAAAAAAAAAAAAACAAAAACTACTTTGAAGACAACACTATGCATTACAACAAATACTGTGAAATTCATATTTTGTTAAGTGAAATTCTGTACCATTTGTAAGTTTTTAATACTATTTTGTACTCTTAAATAAAAAAATTAAAGACAAATTAATGACGCATAGGAATCCACAAAAGAGCATACCTTCAAAGTTGTCAAAAATAGCTTTTAGAAGCTGTTTAAATTTGCATGTAACACTTTCGATTGGAGGGTCCTTTAAAATTATTCAGATTTTGTCACTTAAAAGATACTAGCAGAGGATGGTTTCGATCCATCGACCTCTGGGTTATGGGCCCAGCACGCTTCCGCTGCGCCACTCTGCTACCTGCGTAACTTACGGTCCTAAACTCTCATTATGAATGCACTGCTTGCTGACAAAACACCTATAGACTTGGGTAGAGGAAGGGGTGCTTGTTTGGAAAGTGGTTGTCGGCATAAAACAGAAAACAAATCTTAGAGACGCAAACATCAGCACTTGTAAATTGCCGGACGCTTATGTGAAGGGAAGCTTAGTTACTTAAACAGGAACTGCAAACTTTAATAAAGGGGAGGAAAGGGCATTGGGAATGGAACCCGGATCTCTGCGTAGCCAGCGAAAATACTATGGAATCTGGAACCATTTGCAGATTTGTCTTAAGGAAATTTGAGGCGGAGAAGCGAGCAAATCTGGCAGTTTCCAAATTTCTCTCGGGGGTGGGATGGGGGCTTGAGGGAGTACATTTGGGTCCTTAGCAATAAGAGCAATGGAGGCACACAAATCTTGACTTCCTTTCGTCTAAAGCTGCAGCAACTCACTCTAGTGCAGTCATCCTAAAGTGACATAAGGAGCAAGAGACACTTTTTTTTAAAAAAAAACGGTTAATTTCTTTAGTCTGATTTAGTGACAAAGGCAGGAAAGCCCGGGGAAGGACTCTTATGACACTTCCGCGTAAAGTGTACGCGGGGAAAGGAATCCGGGTGGGTGGTGACGTCACTAAACGAGCTTTGAAGGCGGGACCGAGGTGCGCGCGCGGGCTCGAGTCTTCAATTAGGTCCGCAATCGATGCATATAAGCAGTATTGCAGCACGCCAGCAACACTTTTCAGAAGTCTTTCAGCAGTGATCTCGTCATGTCTGGTCGTGGTAAAGGAGGCAAAGGTCTCGGCAAGGGTGGCGCCAAGCGCCATCGCAAGGTGCTGCGCGACAACATCCAGGGCATCACCAAGCCCGCCATCCGCCGCCTGGCTCGGCGCGGCGGCGTCAAGCGCATCTCCGGCCTTATCTACGAGGAGACGCGCGGGGTGCTCAAGGTCTTCTTGGAGAACGTGATCCGCGACGCCGTTACCTACACGGAGCACGCCAAGCGCAAGACAGTCACCGCTATGGACGTGGTCTACGCGCTCAAGCGCCAGGGCCGCACGCTCTACGGCTTCGGCGGCTAATCGTTGTTCGCGTACTGCTAAAACTTTAACACCAACCAAAGGCCCTTTTCAGGGCCGCCCACTTTTCCTTTGAAAGGGCTAAGACATTTTTTACCTTAGTTTTTCCGTGGCTGTCGAGTGTGTTGGCCCTGAAAACTAGAGCTAGCTAGCGCTAGGCCCTAGGATCTGACTGAGGATTGGGTGTGCGTAGCTCCGTCGGGGCCTGTGGGCTGCTAGGGAGTGGACAGTCCTGCTCTCGCGCTGCCGCGCTCAAGATGGCGCCAGGAGGAGGCGGGACGGCGGGAGAACAAAGGGCTTGGCTCAGCGTTCCTCCCCAGGGCCTGTGCCTCTGGCTAGCGCCCCGTGTGTAAGCGGGCTTTCCAGGTGTGGAGGCTTCGGTAATTCTGTGTTTCATTTTAGAGCATAAGGGCAAGAGTTGCTAAGATACCGTTAGCATTAGCGTTTTTGAAGTAATTCAGAAGGATGGTGGGGTAGCTCGGCGGCGCGGCACTTGCGTGTAAGCGCAAGGCTCTCGGTTAGATTCCTGGTTATCAAAGGAAAAACGAATAATTTCACCCACGTTTTGTATTGCACTGCCTCAATCTTCAGATTTCTTAGAACAAATGTCACCCATTTGGTTTAGAGATCCCTTTATATTTTTGCCTTAAATCTTTTGATGTAAAATTTCTTTCACATTAATATGCTATAGAGCAAGCCTGCACAGTATTCTTTGGTTTGTGTTCTTTGTTTAGTCGAGTTCACATTGATGTGCTTTTCCAAAACAGTTTATGTGCGATAAGTACCATTCATGGCACCATATTAAGGGTGCACAGTGTTTGGATTAACCAAAGTAAATATGCTGTTTTTGGATTAGTGATAGTTCTACTGTAAAATCAAGCTTTCCCTTGTGACTAGCAAATAATTGGTAGAGTGATACATTTACTTTTACTTTTAATGTATTTATTTAAAAAATGTATTTAGTACAGGATCTACAGTATTTCACTACACAGCTGAGACTTGTGATCCTCCTGTTTTTAGCCTCCCCAGCTCTGGGATTACAGGTTCAGGCCACCATACCTGGTCTCAAAAGCTGTCTCAGCGTGCCCTACAGTGATACATTGAAATCAGAAGTAGTAACAGTTATTTTTGTTTTGTCTTTTCAAAAATTTGAATTTTTTCTTTTTTTCTGTATGTGCATGTTCGAGTGCACGTGTTGTTGAGAAGGCATTAATTACTATGTAGGTCAAGGACAGCCTTGGGCTAGCTTTGAACTCTGGATGACCCTCCTCAGCCTGAGTGCTGGCGTTATAACTGTACCACCATGCTTAGCTATAATTGTAACTATGAAAAGAATAATACCATTGGAGCTAAGGTATTGATTTGAGAAGAAAAGCTCATGTAAATGTAATTTTAAAAAGAAAACAAATCCCCACTGCATATGCCTGACATCCTGCAGTAATGAGTGACAGGGATCAAAGCAGTATTTTGGGATTTATTCATAGAGTTTATATTAATTGGTTCTGGTTGCACAATGTTTTTTTTGTTGTTGTTTTGTTTTGTCTTTTTGAGACAGAGTCTCACTATGCAGTTCAGACTGGCCTTGAGTTCACTTTTGTAGCTCAGGCTGGTCTCAAACTCACAGCGATCCTCCTGCCTCATCTTCCCAAGTGCTTGGATTACAGGCGTGCGCCATCACCCCTGGCCTCTGGTTGCACAATGTAAGGTAAACAATAAATCTCACAGTACAGTGCTATCATTACTGAAGAAGAAAAGGACAAATTTTGTGATAGCTAATGTGGTTTTTAGTTAGCTGTGTGAAACATGAGGGTTTAGGTACATACTTAACATTTTGGGGTGAAATCTACCACAACTTGTATAATACTATTAAAAAATGCTACCAGTGCTATATGTTTTGCTCATGTTTAACATCTCTTTCCTCATTAACACCTTCTTTTATTGCTTTTATAATGCTGTAACTGTAAGCCAGAAGGTACTATTTAGGTGAGCTGGTCAGAGAGCTTTGTTGATAAAGTGAGGGTTGGGGAAAGAGCTATTCTAAATAGAAGACTTAAAAATGAAAATGTCCGGAGAGAAGGAGATTTGGTCTCAGAAGGAAATGGAAGTGAGCACTTTCTTTATGGCTTTGTAGGTTAATGCAGCCACTTTGGTCGCTTTTTTTTTTTTTTTTTTTTTTTTTTTTTTTTTTTTTTTTTTTTTTTTTTTTTTTTTTTTTTTTTTTTTTTTTTTTTAAGATTTATTTGGCACAGGATCTTTCTACACAGCCTCCCCAGTTCTGGGATTATAGGCATGTGCCACCACATCTGGTCTCAGTGGCAGCTCTGCACACCCCAGGAGTGGGGCTGGGATGGTACACAGTACCAGGGATCGAACCTGAGTCCTTTTGCTTGTCAGGCAGGTATTTAGACTGCCAAGCTATCCCCCTTCCTCCCTTTTTGACTGACTTGAGCCACGGTAGGTTTCAGCAGAGCACGGGCAGGATCTGACTTATATTTTAAAATGATTTTTATCTGGATTCTTGATGGAAAATGAGATAGGGCCTGAGGTAGAGTGAGGAGGAGACCACACAGAAAGCTACAAAAATGAATGATTTGAAGTGGCTCAGACCAACCTATGTGCTAGTGGCAGAAGTTGTAAAAAATAGTATAGGTTTTTGAAGGGAAAGCTTAAGATGTTTTTTCCCTGAATTACTGATGTCAAGGATGAGAGAAAGAAAATTTGTAGATGATTCCTATGATTTTAACCACAACATCTGGCATGAAGAAAACATATTGCTAAGATCAGGACGAACATGAAGAACAAGTGTTTTGAAGAAAATTATAGCTCTAGTTTTGAATATTCAGAGTCTTAAATGTCTGTTAAATATTTAAGAGGATGGTGTGGAATAGGTGGTTGAGTCAGTAATTTGGGGAAATGGAGCAGGTTAGGAACACACTGGGAAGTTGTCAGGATGTAACTGCCATGAAAATAGAAAAACTACAAGATCCAAAGAAATCTTCTGGAAGCCGGGCGTGGTGGCTCACGCCTGTAATCCCAGCCCTCGGGAGGCTGAGGCAGGAGGATTGGTGCAAGTTCGAGACCAGCCTGGGCTCCAAAAGTGAGCTCAAGGCCAGCCTCAACTGCATAGCGAGACCCTGTCTCAAAAAGACAAACAAACAAACAAACAAACAAACAAACAAAGAAATCTTCTGGAAAAGCAGCTTGATAAGGAAGAGAAGCAGGTTAAGGACAGAGCCTAGGTTAGAGAAATAAGGTGGGTCAGTCCAGATGTATAGATTAGAACTTTGGTTTTGGAAGGGCTTTGCCCCATTTTCTCCCTTTCTTCTGTGATTCTCAGAACAGAATACATTTTATCCCTATATGGAAAAATGCTCCCAGCAATAAAAAGTATCCAATAACTGTGGAAATCTCCCCCAAGGGATGAGTGTGGGCCAATCCCTGTGTACCGGCACTGATGCCATGCACCCCTGGGGCAGGGCTGGCACAGCAAGCTGGGCATGGAGCCCTATGAAGGCGCTTTAATTGCTGAGCTATCTGGTCAGCCCTTTGCAGTATTATTTTTGACAACTACATAGTATGTTACTAGTGATAAAACATTCTTATCTCTAATTCTTTTTCTTTCTTTCTTTCCTTTTTTTTTTTTTTGTCTTTTTGAGACAGGGTCTCGCTATGCAGTTCAGGCTGGCCTTGAGCTCACTTTTGTAGCCTCAGCTGGTCTGTGAACTCACATCGATCCTCCTGCCTCAGCCTCCCAAGTGCTGGGATTAAAGGCATGCACCACCACTCCTGGCTCCAAATTCTATTCTTAAACATTTCTATTTCTTTTTTTTAGCAAAAATCAACAGGGTAGGATCAGTATTCTGAATCATTACAAGTTAAAATCAGTAGAACTTTGTATATGCCTGAATTTATGTAGAAAAGGAAAGGTAGTGTACTAGCTTAAGGACAAGATTTCAAATCTGGATGTGAGTGCCACTGAGGGGGAGAATAATGAGGCCAGTCTTGGTGTTGCTGAGTTTCAGACAAGAAAGAAAGACAGAAAAAAAAAAAAAAAAAAAAAAAAAAAAAAAAAAAAAAAAAAAAAAAAAAAAAAAAATGTGATCACCATACTTTATGTGCTGAATTGTGTCTGCTCACATTCATTTTCAAATCCGTAAATCTGACAATGCGACCAGATTTGATGAGACAGTCTTTAAGCCAGTCTGGGATGCTGACAGATGAGGATGTAAGCACTCACAGAGAGACCTTTTGAGTCCAGGGGGAAGATGGCCGTCTGCCTTCCAAGGAAAGAGGCGCAGGATGAAACCCCGTGCCAGCCTAGATCTCAGAGCTGCAGCCTCCAGCACAGAAGAACATGCACTGTTGAAGCCACCCACCCAGTAGTGCTCCATTATGGCAACCCCAGCAAACAGAAACCCTTCCGAGCCACTTTCAATTTGTGATAATTTTTCTTTGGATTTTCTCAGTTTTCTGTGTGCTTCTTTACTTCACAAACACAAACACACAGAAAACACACACAAACACAGCCCTACCCAAACACACCTGCTGTATATTATAGGACAGGAAATTATCTTTTTCTTTCATCTTTCTTAGTTTCATTGGGTGGTCCCTCCCTAGAACAAAAAGTAGATTAACAAAAGAAACACATATTCTCGCCAAATGTTTCCTATGTCATGGGAACTTTATAAAGATGGAAAGACCCGAGCAAGTTGTTAGACATTTCAGATTATGGTTGAAGAGTGGGCAGTCTTGGAGAAGTATAACAAGGTGAAAGAACAGTATATTAAGAGCAATAAACTAAGGAGAAATGAACAAGTCTTGTTCAGATTCCGTTTAGTCTACAGCTGTCCAATAAATCTTATGACCTGCTTTACTGACGCAAGGTCTGGGAAGGTGAGAGATGCTTTTCTACACACAGTGCTGTTTTTTTTTTTTTATAACATAATTTTATTTTTACCATACTAATTAGCATACAAATAATTTGTTCATGCAATTAACAGGCACTGTAAGACAGTAAACTGCAGTTCCAGCACCAGTATGTTTCCTCCATCACAGTGGAACAGGACCAAAGTGCTCACTACAGCAAGCTCAGACCATGCACAATTTGGTCCTGTCAAATTCTCTATCGTAGTCATTAGCCTTCTCAAAGGAAAAATAAGAGACTAAGAAAAAGGCAGTGAGTAGAAATCATCTCTACTGATTCTTTTAGAAAACTACAAAGGCAAAAGCTCCTTACCTAGAGAATTAACACTGTCACTTGGCCAGCTGTGTGGAAGAAGTATGACCCTGGTCACACTTCTACCTGTTAAACTCTATCTGTTCTCTGGAAGTGTGTTGTTAACTTTTAAAGCTTGCATGGAAATCTGATGTCAGAAAAATCACAACTGCCTTGGTTACTGTTTGAAAGGCACTTATGCACATTTTCAGGTAAGATGGTGACAGAAAGATGAAGAATAGCATCAAACCACTTTTTAAATCTAAATGACAAAAATCTGGGTTGGAAATGATCGCCAGTTATCCTGCTTGGTCAATAGTGCCCATTCCTTATACCACAGCTTGTCTTCACAGAACAGACTCCACATCACTCATCTCCGCGCACACAGTCTTCAATTGTGAGTAATACTTAATTGTCACACGGCCGTTCTCTCTGCCGAATCCTGACTTCTTACAGCCACCAAAGGGCAGCTCCAACGGGCTGATGTTGTAGTTGTTAATGTAGCACGTTCCTGCCTGGAGCTCAGCCACCACTCTGTGAGCACGCTGGATGTCCCTGGTAAAGACACCAGCTGCGAGTCCAAACGTGGTATCGTTGGCTCGTTCCAGAACCTCGGCTTCCGTGTCAAATGGTAAAATGGCCGTGACAGGTCCAGAGATCTCTTCTTTCACACAGGTCATGTCATCTCTGCAATCAGTTAATACACATGGTCTCATGTAGTATCCATCCTTTAATTTGGGATCCTCAGGTAGATATGGGTCTCCACCACATAACACTTTAGCACCCTGCTCCTTTGCCGACTTGATGAAGCCCAGGACCCGCTCGAGGTGCGGCCGGTTGA
>PVJA010034082.1:0-22835 GCA_004027025.1 Myocastor coypus | reverse complement strand
TCTGTAGAATGATTGTGAGGACAATATGCAATATGTCAACTTTCAAAGAAAAGAAGGGGGAAAAGAAAAAAAAGAGTAATGTGGATTTAGAAAGGTTAATGTTTAATTGTTTGATCAATCTTATATACCTATATGTATTAATCTAAACTGATCTGATGATGAAAATATGTAATATAACCATTGTTAAATTTAAACAATAAAAAAATTGAAAAAAAAAACAACGACCCCCCCCCAAAAAAAGATCTCTCTGTGAAGTTATGAAATAATGAAATACCTAGCTGACTTCGGAAGTTTTATATGTAGTTACCTCTGGCAACTCTTTCCTGTGCTATCTTACAAGGAACGTTTACATTCTCAATGTATATGTATCTTCTATGTCATCTGTAAATGTTTCAGTTTAAAGTTAATCATAGAGTTACATATCCGAAATTACACAATGAAGGGCTAGAAGGTTGACATTTTCTATAGAATAGGCCTATTGCTACATAAACATGTAACATGAGGAAATTGTGTTCAGTATTATATTCTCATCCAGTGTCAGTGTAATCCAATTTAATTGAACTTGAGCTTCACTCTATACTCCTAGGAAGTTTAAAAGATATAAATTTATTTTTGAATTTGTAGTAAAGGATAAGGAAAACAGCTGCTGAAGAATTGGGTTGTGTGGAACGTTTCTCAGACTGTACATATTTAAACAAATGCAATATCTACACTATCTCTCTTCTGTTCACTTAAACTTTCTACTCTTCTATTTCCTCTGCTCTTGGCTTTCCACTGTCTTCCCTAACTCTCTAAACTATACAGATGCATAGAAATGTGTGTCTCTACTTTTATCTCTGACTCTCTGAAGCAGTTTACACAAGCTAAAGGAAGAGAATATGACACTGAAAATTCATTTGAAAAGTACTTTGCTTTTATATATGAAGGTAAGCATTTCTGTTGACCTTCATACATAAGAGGCATAATGAATGCTATAAAATACATTTGCATACACTCAAAAAATTACAAACTAACTTTCAGAGTATACAACAGAATATGAAAATAATATTACCAGCACCTGAAAAGGCCAACTCTATTTTTCTCAGTCAACACTTTCCTCAACATAAACAATATATGGACTTCTAACATAAAGTGGTTTAGCACAGAATATTTCTGCTTCCTTTAAAATGAAAACTACTCAGTATATACTGTTGTTTTGAGATAATTTTTCTCAACATTCTGTTTGTGAGCTTCAGGTATTATTTTGTGATTAATGTGGTTCAATCAGTTTTGGTACGGATGTACCAGAGATTACTTACCTCTTTTATGGTAAAGGGACAGAGAGGAGAGAGAGGAGGCAAAGAAGGAGAGAGGGAGGGAGGGGGAGAGAGAGAGCAAATGAGCAAGCTCATAAATGGATGCAGCACAAATAATTACTAAAATTATCTAGTACATGTATTTATTTACTGTTTCTTTAGATTTATTGAAACACCATTCTCAGTAAAAATATTTTGATATATATGCTAACTTGTTTTCTTTATATTACTTATTAAAACTTAGTTCATTGAAGAGAGTTCTGAGAAAGTTTTGGGCTTATAGCTCTTTATTTTTGTTTTTCCGTTGGTACAGGTACATGTTGGTAGTATATTATGATTATATTCATCATGGAAAGTTGGTATGCATGCCACTTTCATCTCCATTTCATTAATTTTGCTATAATCTTTGATATATATATATATATATATATATATATATATATATATATATATTAGCTTAGGGTTTGGATTGTTTCATTTTCTATGTTTGAAGTATATCAGAATGTTATTTATATGAACCTACTCTTTTTCTGATGTGAGCATTCACAACTATAAACTTCCTCCTTAGGATTGCTTTCATTATGTCCCATAGGTCCTAGTGAGTTGTGTTGACAGTATTGTTTGATTCTAACAACTGTCTCAGTTTTTCCTTAATATCCTCTGGGACTCACTAATTACTCAGAAGAGCATGTTAGACTTCCTCATGCTCAGAGTTTCTGTGGTTTCTTTTGCCATTGATTTCTACTTTTTTTTTTTTTTATTTTGACCTGATGTGCGTGAGATAATTTTGAAAGTTGCATGTGCTGTTGAGAATAATGCACATTATGTTCTTATTGGATAGAAGACCCTGCAGATCAGCGGTTCTCAATCTGTGGGTCGCGACCCCGGCGGGGGTCGAACAACCAAAACACAGAGTTCGCCTAAAGCCATCGAAAATACATATTTAAACCCATGCTATGCCATGGTGAAATGTTATTTTTTGGAATTAGTAATAAATATTTCTCAACATATAATTAAATATTGTTTTTGTGATTAATCACTATGTTAAAATAATTTTTGATTTGTAGCAATGAGAATACATAATGCATATCAGGTATTTACATTCCGAATCATAACTGTAGCAAAATTACAGTTTTGGAGTAGCCACCAAAGTTATTTTTTGGTTTGGGGTCACCACAACATGAGAAACTGTACTGTGGGGTCATGGCATTAGAATGGTTGAGAACCACTGCTGTAGATTAAGTGTATTTGAAGATTTGGTTCAGCACTAATATGTCTTTGTTGATTCTTTGTCTAATTAATCTATTGGAAGCACATTCATATTGGAGTGACCTATTGTAATCATGCTGGTGTTTATCTGACATTTCATGCCCAGTAGTATTTGGTGTATGAAGTTTGGTGTGCCAGGGTTTAGTGCATACATGTTTATATTTGTTATCTCTTCCCATTGAAGCCCTCCTTTAACAATATACAGCAACCTTCCTTGTTTCTTCTAATCAGTTTTGAGCTGAAATCCACTTTGTCTGAAATTGTATTAGCTATTGCTAATTTTATCCAGCTTCCTGCTCATGTTTTCCATCTTTAATTTTATCTTGTGAATTACTTCTGTAATTCATTATAGTTTGGTATACTGCATATCACTGCATTTCTTTTCTTCATACTACAATCCTGTGTCTTTTGACTAGTAAGTTGAAAGTATTCAGGTTGAGAGCTATTACTGAAAGTTTCTGACTTCTTTCTGTCACTGCATTGCTGTCCCATTATTCATTTCATTATTTTCCTTAGTAGTTATCTGTTCATCTTGTCGAGTATTTTCATTTGTTTTGACTTATTGGCTTATCTCTTTATAGGATAGGCTTAAGAATTCCTTGTAGTGCTCATTTGCTGGTCATAAATTTCTTGAGGTGCTCTTTGTCATGGAAATAATTTAGATTTCCATCAGTTTTGAAAGAAAGCTTTGTAAGGTATGTAAGTTGGTGTTGGAAATTATTTTTTAAGAAATAAAACACTTCACTCTAAGCCCTTTAGGTATTTAAGACTTGTGTTGGAAAGTCTTTTTTACAATAATCTGGAAATGAACTTGTGACCTAGTGTTGGCCAAGCAGGTGATTGTGCCACTGAGGTTTATCCCCAGTAGAGAAAATATTATAATTCTAAAGTGTTTAGATTTATATGTTGTTCATTGTTTTTCTCTAACAGCTTTATATTTTATACTATCGATGAACTTCTGGTACTTGAACTATATATGGTGCATGAGGTTCTGTTTTGGTTGTGGTTAGTTAATGTTCTATTTGCCCCACTTATCTGTATGTTTGTCTCCTTTCCTACATTTGGGAAAGTTTCTGGTACTATTTCTGTGAATACGTTCTTTATTCCTTTCATATCTTTCAATTTTTCAGTTATCCTTGTAGCTCTTAGATTTGTCTTCACATCATCAACAGCTTCTCGGGCCATTCTTCAGGTTCTCTTGTTTTTATGGTGTCTTTTGAGTATATTTTCTTTGAGGGCATTATTTCTTCTATATTAGGTCTCTGATTTACAAATATGTTCCATTGTTAGATGATATTCATAAGGCAGATGCTCACAAATACAAAAATGAATCTTTTACACATTTGGTGTAGATATACAATGTGTAATGCTTTACATTTCCTAGCAGTCCTCTACATAATACCACTACTTCTCTTGTTTCCAGGTATCCTGCACTTTGATTAAGCTCAGTATTAGCAAAGGATATGACTCCATGACAGTGTCCAGCAAATATTTTTGTTATTTTAGCAATTCATTTGCTTCTACCAGTGGTCACACTGAGAAGTCCGTCCACATTTGTGCATGTTTGCCACTGTAAATATCCATCAGTTGGTCCTTAATATGGTACTGCAGTTCTGTTTTCAAATTGTTTATGTCTGCTGTCCGCTCATCCTGATATGCAAAGGAAGTAGTTAGACTCCTGTTTCTTTCTTCTTGGTAAGAGTCTTCCTTTTTCCCCTGCCGCGGGACCGGGGTTCACACTCATGACCTTGCACTTGCCATGGAGCTAGCTCCCCAGCCCCTTGTAACAGTAATTTTGTCTAAGACTTGTTTTCTTAGTAACATTTTGGCTGTTTATTTCAGACAGTACTACACAATGTATTAACTGTTGTTATTCTCTAATAATGTTTTTAAGAAATTGCTTAATGGGGCGGGCGAGATGCTTCATAGGTCTAAATCGCCTGCTTAGGCAAGCTTAGGAAACTGCAGGGACCACACAGGGCTCGATCCCAGGCACGATATGCTGTGCCAGTTCCTGCCCCCTCCCAGGGCAGGCTGAGCCTGCTATAAAAATAAATACTTAAAAATGCTAACCAGAACATCATATAATTTTTGTACATGTGTAGACATTTTTGTTATGCTATCATGAAAGTTAAAATAACTGAGTCAAGAAATAATCAGCCCTCAACTTTAGTTGGCATTACAGTTTTCAAGGAAAACATATGTATTTAAGCAAAATCAGTTCACAAAATTCTATGGATCTTAGAGATATACCCTAGTTCTGATCTCATTAAATAATTTTAGCATCCTTTTTCAAGCTAATAATCAAGAAAGAAACAATCTGGGCCTTGAGGTTTCATTTAACTGAACTCTCAATAGTCAATTTTATTAGTGAGCAGCCCAAATTCTGAACAGGTAAATTCATATCCAGAGACTAGATTATAGATGAATTTTTCATTCTTTCTTATTTTAGATTTATTTAGTACAAGGTCTATAGGGTCTAACTGCATAGATAGGAATCTAGTGATCCTCCTGATTTCAGCCTCTCAAGTGCTGGGATTACAAGTGTGCACTACCATGCCCAGTCTCAGGCACTGTCTCAAGGCACCTGACAGGCGAGGCCGGCAAGGGTACATCAGGGATCAAACTGTGGCCCCTGGGTCTGCCTAAGCAGGTGCTTTAGTCCAATGAACTATCTGGCCTTCCCTAATAGCTGATTATGTCATGCATTCTGATGCCAGATCTATTATTAGAGACTTTGACTTCAATTCTAGTAAAAAAATAATCTTTTTTTTTCTAGTAAAAAAAATTCTAAAGATTGATTATTTGTCCTTTGTATATTATTTGCAAATAATTCTCTTTTCATGGAAAAATCTTTCCTCAGATGCGTAATCATGTTTCTAGTCACTGATCAGAGTGAGTCCTTTTTTGCCTGCTTAACATAAAAGAGTAACTGGTTAGAGCTTCCCTGTACAGATATGAATCTACCTGGCATGTTATTTTTTTTACTTACGTGGTAAGAAAAGCATACAAATTTTATAATTATAGTTGTTTATCTGTGTGTGAACAAATAAAAATGTCACTAGCATAAAGAGCTGTAAGAAGTTTGATACATTTTCAGTACAGAGCTTTACAGATACTGAAACATTTTCATATTTATTTTGTTAACTTAAACATATTAGATCAACAAGGAAGGAACACTGTCTGGTCTTTGTCAATTCATATAACTAATTTAACATTTAAGTTGTACTTAGCATGTGGTTATAACTTTCTAGATTGTTTGTGGTCTAGTGTTTAAGTTTATTCTTCATAGTACTTCCAGGATAATCTATGATCAAGTCAAACGTTAATACTTTACTCCCCTCTTGAAAAGCCAGCAATAGTTCCTCATTTATTTTAAGTTTTAAACCAACTTGTATGGAGGCACAGTTACAGTATTTTCCCTACCCTATTCTTGAATCACAACTTTCACATAACATGTGGATGCCTCATCTCAGTCATATAAAACCGTTTTTAAATGAACTTTTGGAAATAATGATGAAACCCTACACAAAAGAAAATACTTCCTTCTGTCACAGACCCTCTGTTCTGTCACAGATGTATGGCAGAATCACGTACCTCGGTGTAGGCTATCGCAGCACTCTCCTCATTTCAAGTAAAAATTTATCTTGCTGTCCTATACATTTCACAGTGTTTATTTATGAATTATGAGTACATAACCACTATATATTCACCTTCCATTATTTGGCTTTTTCCAGCACCTCTGGGAAAGAGAGACTCTAGTTTTATTTAAAGTTATATTGGGTTACAAAACCAAAAGTAGCAAGATGCATTTTGTGTTCTATGGTGACATTTTTGCTACTGCATCCTTCTCTCCAATATAATAATCATAATGTATAAATAGTATCATTTCCATTGTTTGAACTTATCAATATTATGCTTATGGAAGTGAATAGAGCCAAGTTGTCATCGTCGTCTATTTCTGTTTTAGAAGTTGAAATTTGTACATATGATTATATTATGGTTATTTTATGTAGTGCCTTATTTTCTCTAATTTACATACTACCTTCCTCTGCTGTACTAATGCAATCAAATTATCCACTGGTTAAACGCTATACATAATTCCATGGAATGATCAGGTGAAAGCACAGAAAATGACATATACTGAAGATCTGAAGATATAAACTAACTCAGATATGTTAGTAAAGTCATACAAAAAATGTTGTTCTTTTTCTCCCTCTTCTCTCACTAATACAAAATACTAGAATACATCAATTGCCCAATTGTGCTATCAAGCATGGTTACTGTGAAATGTAGCTAATGTTAAAAGTATATGTTTACTTTCATTCTCCCACTGAGCTTTCATCAGAAAATGAGAGTTACTTTCTGAAGGTTTTGAGTATGGCCAGGAGTTGATATACAATGCCAACATTAGCAAAACAGAACAAAAGTATGATTGCATTATTGCCTAAGCCTCAGGTCTTCTCTGGAAATTCTGCCAGGTTACAAGTACCACGAGGCTTAAAGGAGAGTAAGTATTCAATGGATATGTCAAATGATACAATGTGTCAACACCCACTTCTTCTAATGTGTAACTTTATGACAAGATGCTAATAAAGAAGTGAACATATTCATTATTTCATAATCTCCTAAATGTCTGTGAAGAGAAAAATCTCTAAAATGCATAAGTATGTAATAAATTGATTCTGAAATGTATCCATTCTTTAAAATCACAATCCTCTGTGACAGGAAGCCACATGCCAGGAGCTGTGTATACTTAATTATTTATCTTGATGCTTTTCACAGCAATTTTATTCATTCTTTATTGACATTTTATATAGTCGTGTTTAGACATAGTGAAATTTAATATACTTTTTTTCAAAAATACATTGATACTGACAGAATTCAGTTGTTTACACTATAATGTTAATTTATTAGAGAATGAACAATTATTTGTGTGATTGTATTAGCCAAAGTGAAGGATATATTTTGTTGTATTTTCTCAAATCACATTGTAACATTTGCCAACATAGTAAAATAGTATAATTTATAAATAAATATGTTGACATTGATATAACAAAATACTGGATGAAAACAATGTAAATGTGTAAGATCAAATTATAGTCAGTAGTGAAGATGATTCAAAAGTTTTAATTGTATTATTTATTTATTTATTTATTTATTTATTTATTTATTTATTTATTTTACTGTACTGGAGATTGAACTCAAGACCTTGTGCTTGCCAGGCAAGTGCTTATTCTACTGAGCTATCTCTCCAGCCCTGCAATTGTATTTTAAAAGAATACTTGATGTAGAACTGCTTATTTTCCTTTTCAGTTTTTATAAATCAGTGCTATGTTGATATTCTTTTATAGCACCTTATAAGTCCAGAGAATTTTTTTTTAGGTTTCAGTGTAGCAAAGTTGGAAAATAAATGACTTTCTAAAGCCTTTGGGGAAAATGAGAGGAAATATTACATTATATTACAAATTATCTCCATTACTGCTTTAGTCAGTGTGAAGGCATAAATCAGTATGGGACAAATTTGGTTCTACTAAGCCAAATGCAATCACTTTCAAGTAGATGAATCTACTGAAAATCTGGATTAATTGAAGGAACTCACTTCTTTTATTCAGAAATCTATTTCAAATACAAAAATGAGACCTGTCATAAAGGAGCCAAAATATGTCATCAAGAATCCTCCCAATAGAACTTTAAGCTTGATTTCCTTTTTTAATTTATTTAGTACAGGTTCTACAGGGTTTCACTACACAGATTGAACTCATAGTGATCCTCCTATTTTCAGCTTCCCAAGAGCTGGGTGTACAGGTGCATGCCATCGTGCCCAGTTGCGCTCACCCTCATGGTGTGTCCCAGGGGCAGTGCCAGCACAGCATGCTAGGGTTTGAAACCTGGTCCTTGAGTCTTCCTAAGCAGATGCTTTAGTCCACTGAGCTACATCGCTGACCCTATAAGCTTCAATTTTTAAAAATAATTATGAAGATAATTATTTTCAAATCATTACCTATAGAAGATGATAAGTATCCCTATCATAAATGCTCTTTAGAGAGACAAATCAGGGTCCTAGTTTATCATGGTAATATCATGTTTATTAACATATCATTTCATGACTTTATTGTCTTGATAGTTTTATTTTCATAACTATTGACTATAATTTCTGGGATTTATGAGAAATAACTTTCTTACAATCAGATAATTTGAAAAGAATTTGCGCCGGGCGTGGTGGCTCACGCCTGTAATCCTAGCACTTGGGAGTCTGAGGCAGGAGGATTGGTGCGAGTTCAAGACCAGCCTGGGCTACAAAAGTGAGCGCAGGACCAGCCGCAACTGCATAGCGAGACCCTGTCTCAAAAAGACAAAAAAAAAAAAAAAAAAAAAAAAAGAAAAGAATTTGCTTCTGAGGAATACAAACACAATGCAATATCATATTTTATTACCAATTGCTTTCTCTGTCTTATTTTTGTGACTTTTTAAAAAGAAAGCAGCATATTTGAGAAAATAAGTTGAGCAATTATCAGACAGCCCATCGATCTGGGAACTGAGGCAAGTCAAAAATGTCATATCAGTTTTGCCGCATATACTTTGACTAAGTAAGTGGCTTTTTGCTGTGTTTCTCATGAAAGGTCATGATCAACTGGGAAAATGTGTAAGGATAATATGTTAAGGACAGTGTTGATGAAAATAGGTTTTTCAAACCAATACTGGCAAGAAATAACCTATATATGAAATGCTAAGTTTTCATAGTCTGGTTCCTTATCTTTCCTCTTATTTACATTATTATAGACAATATCATAATTTGTGTGGTCTAATGACTAAATCAATTTATATATTAAAGCAATACACATTCATATCATTTCTTTTTAGTTATTTGTCTGTGCTGGGGGTTGAACCTAGGGCCTAAACTAACATGTTAGGCAAGTACTGTGCCACGGTTGTGATTCTCAAGGCTCTTGGTCTTTTTTTTATTTTTTTTTTTAATTTTTTAGATAAGTTAAACTGCCAAGGCTGTCCTCAAACTTGGAATTCTTCCTCAGTGTCTTGAGTTTCTTAAATTACTAAAATCACAGGAGTGAATGAAAATATCAACCTTATAATTTATTGAATAAAGACAGCAGGTATCTTTTTTCTTGTCAGTCACTTTCACATTTCATTAAGATTTATACAGTTCAAGTACCTTCCATTTCATAAGGTTTTTATATGGCACACATTACATTGATAATATTGTGCTGAGCACTATGAGAAATAGAAAAAAATTAATTAGAGGTGATTTCTGCCCTCAAGAGTCTGCAATATTTAAGAGGAAACAGTTCTCAGAACACACATAGCTACTACAATATATCACCACCCTCTAACCTTCCTCATACTGCTCCTGTGGCCATTTTTACTAACAGCATAATAAAACACAGTACAAAACAATAGCATAGGCTTGCTACACCCTTGACTGGATAATAGATAGCTAGTATGTGGTACACCCTCAAAATCAGGTCACATCCTCCTTCGTTAAAGCTTGAATCAGAGAAAATTCATCATTGAGATTTCATGAGAAACACGCTTTACAGATCATATTACTCTACTGTCTGACTGCTTCCATCTCTATACAGTGTCACGACAGGTGCTACAAAGGGTTGTTATTCTGTCAGGCATGTGATTGGATATTTTTAAATTATACATAGATATTGAGTTGATCTCTCGTCCATTCATTTAAAATTATAGCTCATTGTATATGGACATAGTAAATTGTGGAAATGTGTATTTTTTGTTTTCTAAATTCATTGTTTCTTATGGAAGGCCTATGTCTGGTCAAAAGCAATAGCATACCTTAAATTGAATACAAGTGATACAATATAAGACACATTTTCCCGAAGAGTTTTGATAATGTTAAAGCTATTCTCTTGTCATGGACTATAGATTATAAGTTGAGTCTGGTCAATGGCTTAAGTCATCCTTATCTTTCCCATTGAGATAAATTGAAACAAGGAAACTTCTGGTGACACATGTATCCTCAGTGATCACATGATGCTTTGATGCCTCAGCACCCAATTGCATAAGCTGAAGCTAACCTGTTTCCTTGAAAATCAACTGGAAATGAGTAAAGGGTTTCACATTGGGGAAAGGACAAATTCCCTGGTATCCTGTCATCTCTCCCCACCATCCTCATCATAAAGACCCTCATTAGCATAAGTCTACCACCACCCTGAGTCATCCAATAGTCCCTTCACTGGTTTTTTTCAGTCCATAAATGTGAATCCAAGTGCATGGTGCCCCCTGCTTTTGGGGCATGCAAAGGTGATTGAGACAGGGTGTAGTGGTGGCGGGCTCCTGTCATCCCACCATTTGGAAGGCTGAAAATAGGGATTGCTATGAATCTGATCTGTATAGTGAGACTCTAGAGAAATACATAAAAATAAAAAATAAAGGGGCGATTGAATGTCTCATGACAATAAACAATGAGACACCCCAGTTTGTCATGTAGAGCTTCTTCTCCCAGTACTCATCTACACTGCATTTTAACTTTTGCTCTTCTAACACCTGACAGGAGATTAGAGTCCACTGCAGGGATCCCCAATACTTGCTATCTTAAGCAATTTGAATGCATGCATACAAAATAATTATCTGTCTTGTCTATTTTGACAGGCACATGATGATTTCCTAAAGATATATACTCTCTAATACTTGGAACTTCAAAATATGTTGCTTTACAAGACTACTCTGTTTTATTGGGATTTAGCAGAAGCATTCATAGAGCTCGTAAAAGCTGGTATACCCTTTCCTCCGGTTTGTTACAACAAAAGGATAAAATTAAAATCAACAAAGGAAAAAGTTCTATAAACCAGAGTCCCGAAGAGATCAACTGTCAGTTTCTAATTTTACTTTCCATATGAACAGCTTAATTATCCCAAAACACTGTATGACATATGGAAACTCTGCCAGAAGAGCTTACCTGTGTCTTGGTGTCCAGTGTTTTATAGGCCTTAGGCATGGTACTATGGAGCACTCATGTGTCCTACCCAGTTACTCAGTCTTTGATACCTCTTTAACCTTGAATGAGTTAGTGTGGACAAAGGAACAGTCCACAAATTGAATTGTTAGAATAAATAATAGGGTATGGCTTAAGGCCTAAAATTAACAAAGGTACTCTTATGATCAAGGATAGTATAAAGATTTCCAGGTGATCAGATATATCTTCGAAATAGGCGGATGCAAACAAGTAAGACTCACTAACAGTTCAGTGCACAATGAGAAAAAGAATCTTGCAGGCATAATTTAAGGAACTTGAGTGAGATTATTTGGATTATCTATTTGGGCCTGATAAAAACTTAAGGAATCTTCAAAAAGTCAAAGGTACAATAATGAAAACCAGAGTGTTAAAGGAACATGATATATATTTGAAGATGCTATGCTTCAGGCTTTGAACATGCAAGAAAATGCCACAGAATCAAGGAAAGTAAGGGACCTTCCTAAAGTGAGAAAGTCAAACAAAATAATTTTCTCCTAGTTTCTAAAATGAATCCATTTAACTCAATGTCAGATTTTTCATGTCTACAACCTGAAGATAATAAAGATGTATTTAATCCACTAAGTCAGCAGTTCTTTATTGTATAAGTAATACAAATATGTTCAGTGTAGTATAAATAAACATGCTCATTAACTTTTGATGGATTTACATGCTGTTAAACCTATCATCAGTTGAAAATATAAATTTAAATGCATCTGTATGTCTACTGAACATCTTAAGCTAGCAACACTGTACATTATAAAATACCAACTACCCTACGTAGCTGACTGAATTTTCACATTTCTGTAAAAGAGTACCAGATCACACATTCCTAGTTCTGAGAATATTAATATTTAAAATTTAAAGTACATTTTCTACTCCATCTATATCACCTTTCTACCATTGTCAAGTTGAAAAATCATTAAGTCAAACAACCTTTAGTTTAGGGCTGAGAATGTGTGTAGATGGATATAGCATCCCTTCCTTACCAATGGTTTTCATTACTATAGTATCAGTTACTCATAATCAACTTTTTTTTTTTTTGGCTTTTTTTGAGACAGGGTCTCGCTACGCAGTTGAGGCTGGCCTTGAGCTCACTTTTGTACCCCAGGCTGGTCTTGAACTCGCACTGATCCTCCTGCCTCAGCCTCCCGAGTGTTGGGATTACAGGCGTGCGCCACCACGCCCGGCTACTCATAATCAACTTTATTTGAAAAAAATATCAAGAGAAAATTCCAAGTACAAAGAATTCATAAGCTTTATATTGCACATTGATCTAAGTAGTATGAGAAAATTTTTCCAATCTGCTTTTCTCCGGATAAGGATATAAATACCAGTTTGTCCAGCATATACATAGCATATATGATTTGGCAAGTAGTCACTTGGTTGCCATGTCAATTGTGAGATTGTGTGTGTGTGTGTGTTTGGTACTGGGGATTAAAATCAGGACCTTGTGCTTTCCAGGCAGGAGCTTATACCACTGAACTATCTCTCCAGCACTCATTTTTGAGATTAACTGTCATTATTTCACAGTAGTTGAGTTTAACACAGTGCTCTAACACTACATCTCAATGCCTATTTAAAGTATTTCATATTATCACCTGAAGAAGGGTGATTATAACACAGTAAGTTATTTTAAGAGTGGGAGAAGCCACATTCACATAACTTTTATTATGGCACATTTTTATGAGTGTTCCACTTTAATGTTATTAACCTATTACTGTACTTAATTTGAGAATTGAACTTTATCATATGTATGTGTAAGAAAAATATAGTATATAATGGGCTCAGGAATATCTATAATTTCACGTTTCCATTGGGAGGTCTTAGAATAATGAATATTCACTGCAGATAAGAATATGTTGCTGTGTTTGAGTATATCTGTGTACACTCATAAGTATATGCTTGGGTAATTCTAAGCAAACTTTTTAGCACTTTACTACTCCCATATCTTAACCTTAAGTTCACAAATACTTAATTCCATGCATAAATGCAGACATGAGCATTCATACGTATAACACACAGTTTTCTGTTCTTCTACAATAACAGCTTATGTATTTGTAAATGGAACACATTGAGTTTGACTTTGGGTTCTGAAATATAAGACAAACACTATCATAGCAGATGGGTATTTGGGTGCCTCACTGAGGAACAAGTTTTAGTACATTAAACTGACAGTTATTACCATAATTTGAATTCCATAACTATTTGAAAGGAAATTATACCTAAAATCTATTTCCAAGCTCTAATTTTTAGAAATTTAGCTTTAGTCACAGAATTTATTACATTCCTTTTACACTTTTCTAATATCCAATTTCCTTGACATGAAGATACTGAAGTTTTTAAGTAGCATTGTATGGCTTTAAGTAGAACTAAATAATAAAGCTATTCAGGTGGTAATAACGTTCTTGGAAGTATCTTACACTTTTTCATATCCTAGTTACTTGGTAGACAGCATTTTCTAAATCTTTTGCTGAAAATTGCAGTAAACCTTAATAATACTTTTAAACATAATGCTTAGCAAATACCAGGATATTATAGCCATAGTATTCAATTTTGCTTAGCAGTTGGTCTCTACTTAAATCATTCAAAATGGTAATTAAGGAACGTCAACAATATGTGTAACTCTGTATTTTCATTTCTGTGCAAGTACTACAACCAGAAAGGTCAGACGACATTAACCATTCACAGCTAAAAACTATAGTATTTTATAGAAAGAGTCCTGTCAGTCATAATACTGATTGAAAGTTTACATAGACAGTTCTTATTCATAGATTCTGTGTTTATGAATGCTCTAAGTTCCCCAACTTTATTTGTAGCCTTTGATCAGTGCAGCACTTTCAAAGCTGTTGATAGACATGCACAGTACGGGGAAGAATCTCATTTACTGGACACATCGTAGCTGAGGTTAAAAAAAAAGCAGTACTCTTCTGTTTTATTTCAGGTCTCATAAATGTCCTTCTTGTGGTCTATGTAAGGCCGGCTATTTTTGTTCTTTTGGTTAATGATTCGCTCATTTAAAATTACCGTGAAACATAGTGCTAACTGCTGTTTAGTGTTCCTGAGCTTGGAGATCATCATGGCCTTAAAGTGGGATCAAAGGCGCATTAGCGAACTTTTCCAGCTTGATTTATGCTGCTGTGTTAACAGATCAAAAATATATATTCAATAAGGTGTTTTTAAAGAGAGATACCATTCGACAAGATAAAGTATTGACTGTTACACAAAAATTCTATAACCATAGGACTGCAGGCAGTAGGCTAACATTGTGTTTTCCCTGATAAATGATTTGAGATTTGCACTTCAGTGCTCATTGTGAATTTGTAGAACAGAACTATGGAGAACACATACGAGTGTTTCTTCCTTTGCTTTTTGAAATTTTCAGTTATGTTTATTGGTAGATTTTTGGCACACATAATGATCACATTCATTATACGGAACTTGTACCTGTACATGACATGTGTTAGTTCTTCCTTTTCTTCATTTCCTTCCTTTTCCTTCAACCATTCTTTCCCTCATTTACCAAGATTTCTTTTTGTTTTATCCTTTTATCCTAACTTTTCCTTCCTTTCTCCACTCACCCATTTTCCCTTTGTTTTTGAGCCATTGCCTTAAGTGAAATAAAACAGACAGATATATTTAAATATCACATTATCTTTCTAGATTGTGACACTGAAAGTATGAATAAGAGCCAAACAATACAATTCATATTGCGAAATAGGAAGAAAAAAATGTTTCATATGTTGTCATTTTCTCTTCTAAGCTGTTTTCAAAATATAGTCTGCATTTGCCAATAATCCTGAGAACTCATATTTACATTAAATTTTCCTAATTAATTATTTAGCTATATTTTTATTTTAAAAGTGTGTGAAGTATACAATAGTAAAACGCTCAATTATGTCACATATTCTTTTATATCCTAGTTGTTGTAGAAATGTATCAACAATAACAAAGATGTCATGAATTTACAATGATATGGTTTTATGTTCCTTAATTAAATATCATATGGGTTATAGGAAAAATAAATCCTTTTGATTAATGATATTTAGACATCATCTCATGTTTTTCTTCATTTTTCTTTTGAATTTTTCTTGCCCATCTATAATGTAGACGATTCTTATTTTCCTTTTGTGTTTATATTTGCCAACCATCATGACAGTGAAAAGACCTACCTTCCATGTCTCTGTACATATGGCAGGTGGAAAATTTTCTCCCATTTTTACCTGTTTACTTTTTTTCTTTTATATCATTTTTCATGATTTTACCTTATTACATGAACTCCACCTCTCTGAGGAATAACTTTGGCAAAAACATGAAGGTTGTGTATGTCTATGTATGCATGCTTAACTATACATTGAAGATAATATGTATGAGTATATATTCATGTGTATATTGCTAATGTTAGGTATGTATCTTTATGGGTAAATATACATGTATTTATAAATGTGCACATATTAAATATATGTATTTATAAACTTATGAAGCTAGATAGATAGATAGATAGATAGATATGGGATACAAGGTACTTGAATCCTATAGGATTCAATCCCAATTATCTGTCCCTCTTCAAATCCTTTGAACCTTTTCCCACTGCTTCATACAGCATAGAAGACTGCAATGTGGGATGCCTTCAAAATATAAATATTTTGAATAATTGGGAATGTCTTAAGATTTTGATTTAAATGTCAATTAAATTAATAACATAAAACTGAATTTATAATTTTTATTAGACTGTATGTGCCTTTTACATATATGAGGAGAAAATTAAAGATTACTCAATTTTTGTAAAATTAGAGAATATTCAGGATGCAAAACTAACATGGATATTTTCTTAATTTACTTTATCTGCCGAGAAAAGTTCAGATCACTTAATTAAAATAAGTAAATTAGATGATAAACTCTGCATCATAATAAAAAATTTTTAAAGTAATGAACTTTTTTTGGAAGAAAATAAGTTTAATAATTGGTATGATGTTATTATAGTCCTTATATATACTTTCAGAACATAATAATGGGTACTAATACTCAATACATGATCTCTCCATACGAGAGTTAATTGGCTCAGATTATCTATCATCTACTGGACTATTGTAGTTAAAGCACTTTATATTTTTATTTAATTCACTCATAAAAACATATAGACTTTTATAGTGAGCAATTAAGATTTTGTATCTATGAATTTATTTCAACAAAAATATTGTAGTGGCTTCATGGTGCAATGGTAGTGCATCTGATAAGTAAAATATTGTGAAATCATTAGGAAGTTACAGTAAGGCTCTAAGCATTTTAAGAACATTTTATATAAATTATTTTCCTTTGAAAATGTTAATGTTTAAAAGAATATCTTAGTCGTTTTTGTATATACTACTTAAAAGGAGACTGAGTTATATGGAAGCTTTTTGTTTTCATTTCAACACATAAATTTTTTCAGCAGGAGATGCCTTCATTTTAACTTTGTTTCCAATAAATAAACTTATTATTTTTCATTACATTCTCCTCCAATTTAACAGTACATTTTTCTTTTGAAGTCTAGCCCTGGATAATTATAGCTAAAGAATAAAATAAAATACTTTTCTAAATACTTCTTATTCTTCACTGTTCATGAAAGTAGAAGTAAAAAATATGTTAGAGGCTTTCTATAAAATTCCATATCACTTAGATTTTACTGTTGTAATTGCACCATACATGCACAGTAAAAATAATAGTTCTTTGGGAAAATTCTTCAATTACTGAAGCAAATGTCTTTCGGCAAAAGCCCAACGAGTGAGCCATGTACTGGTATGTTTTACATGAACCATTGCCTTCCTGACATAAAGTGTATAATCTCTTTTATGCCTCTCTTTCGGTCTCTCTCTGTTTCTCTGTCTCTCTGTCTCTCTCTCTCTCTTCCTTTGTTCCTCTCTCATATACATGCGGAATAGATTACATGCTCAAGTGTGTACACATTTATTTATATTTATGTACATATGGTACATGTAGACCTGTGTTTATACTTATAATTAAACAAACAGAATTCTAAATGTTATAATACATTCATTTTTTGAATATAAAGTGATATAAACCAGATACCTCATTTATTATAATTGGAGCAAATAAGCAAAGTGCGAGAGATGTGATGTGTGTTGCTAATATTAACTGGAAGCATTGTTTAGAAGTACAGATCTTTGTTCAATAGCATAGCACATTACAGCAGACCAAAGTTATTAACTTCAATTGATAAAGAATTATGAATATAATTATAATCCTTTTAATTATTTAAAGCCATGAATTATGCAAATGTAGCAGGTATTATTAATCATCAGCAGGAACCAGAACAATTTCCCTAAAAGAACATATAAATATTAAAAAGTCCAACTTGGCTCTATTATGTAGTGTTAGAGCTTTAGTGTTCCCTTATGAATAGTGTTTAGATTCTTTTCTCATTTATAAAATGAAAAATGACCCAAATGGATCTTCTAAAAATGCCAAATGAATGTTGTTAGATTTCTCTTTTCACTATAAAATGTTTACTATGGGGTCTTTTATGTTACTTTATGTCAAGGATTTCTTTCTTTTAAGCTAATCTCAGTCCATGATGGTTGATTTTTGGTCACTAAAAACACATTGTATGAATATCCCTGCTGTGAGACTAAGCCACATGTAATCATCTTGTAGTATTTAATAAAATATTAGAATTTGCACATATTAACAAAACAGAACATTTCCCAGTACTACAAAAAAAGAAACAGATCATCATTCACAGAGTTTCCTGTGAAGGAACACCTTATGAAAATTTGGAGGAAGGATTTTCAGGAATAAGTTTAGGGTTGTCCTGAGTATATTTCCTATTTTTTAATTAAATCTGTTTTAAAGCATTTTCAAATAGAATATATATATATATATATATATATATATATATATATATATATATATATATATTTGATACAGGGTCTCACAATGCATGTCAAACTCATAGTAATCCTCCTGTTTCAACCTCCCCAGGGCTGAGATTGCAGTGTATGGCATGCAGTACTGGGGATCAAACTCAAGTTCTAGTACTAGCCAGGCAGGTGCTTAGAGTACTGAGCTATCTCCCCAGCCCCAGAAATATTTATTGTAAAATCTCGAAACATTTCCATATATGAATCTATCTACATGTTTGAAACCTTAGAAAATGAGAATTCTGAAAATGCCAAGATTGAGCAGAAGAACAAAAGTTAGAAAAGCACTTGTAAGAAGGGAAGATACAGAGCCATTATATTTCCTAACCTTTTAGAATCTTACCCTTTAGAATAGTGTATAACATTGAACTTAATGGTTTACTTGAATGTCTTACCAAATTTTCGTGTTGTGTCACATCTGAAATGAGTTACAGTATATACACCAACCATGATCTTCTAAATTTATCAGCAACATGACTGTTTAGTGTCTCTATCCATATGTTTTAAGATAATATACAAGCATTGTGCCTCTTCCCTTCCTCCCTTCATCCTTTATTTCTTTCCCTTGTTTCTTCATCCTCTTCCTTTTTTTCTCCCCTCCCCCTCATTTTAGTTGTTGGTTATATTTTTTGCTACAGGGAATTTTGCCCAGGGGTTTCTCACTGAAGTACATCTGTAGTCTTTTTTTTTTTGTTTGTTTGCTTTTCTTTTCCCTCATTTTGTTGTTGTTGAGACAGGATTTCAATGAGTCAATAAATTATGTATACAGGACTCGAGCTTGTGCTCCTCCTGTCTCAACCTTGCAGAGTGTTAGGATTGCAGTCTGCACCTCTGCACACGACCTCATATTTTTCTTAATTAAAAGTCACTGTCTCTATAAGGACGATTACATTCTATACTGTAGTGAGCTCAGTTACTACTCTCTACTCATTTTGGGCAAAAATTTAAACTTGTATCTCTATTCTCACCATCCAGTATATGAAATCATTTTTTTGTTTCGTTGTTACACATTGCAAACTCTATGAGGTGAGAAACTATATCTTTTTCACTTGTTTACCCTAAAACCTTGATAAGAAAATACAATAAAATTTCCGAGTTTCATACGTGTAATATAAAGTAAGAGATTCTTATTGTGGTAAACATTTAAGCACGATGTGAAAGACGCTGTATTACAACTATGATAAAAATAGATTCCTAGCTGGTTACTTGAAACTTGTCTCTTTGAACACCATTTCATTGTAGCTCTCCCATCTCAAATTCATACCATTCCTTACAGCTAAACTGCACCAATCACAAATACCTGTCCATTGAGTAAGGATCAAAATAATTAATTTTGATCACCCAAGCCTAGTTCTTAGAAAATCTATTGGTATTATAGTCCAAAAGGACTCTCTGTCACTCCCACCTTCCTCAGTAAATTTATATATATATATATATATATATATATATATATATATATATATATATATAATTTACAAGAGCTACATTTGAGAACAGTTCTGGATTTTTTACTTTATGTGCAGAGTTTTAAGCAACAGACATTTATCCCCTACACATATTGAAAAACATTCATTCTTAAATTATTATAACAGTTAATCCTTTGCAACATGGAAAGAAACTAATACTGCACAATGCCCCTTATGGGAGTGATATTTTCATATATAATTTTACTAAATGAAAAGAGAAAAACTAATAAATATTTGTAGTGCATTAGAGAATAGTGTAAATGAAATTATGATTTTCATGGTCTTCTAAATATAAAATAGGGGCTGGGGAGTGAGCACCTTGGCATAAGTGTCTGCCTGGCCACTGTAAGGTCATGAGTTTAAACTCTGGTCCCACCAAAAAAAAATATATATATATATATATAAATATATATATATATATATATATATATATATATATATATATATATATATGATAGGTTTCTAATTTTTGGAGAGATGATCTGATTGCACTTAGGTGGCTATTATAAATAGGTCTAAAATGGCAATTTTAAAATATGCTTTGTAAAAATTCATAAGTTTAACAATGAGTTGGTGATTCAATAAACAATTCCAAACCTAGTCCCTAGGTTAATAGAAAAAAAGTTAACATTAGAAAAATCACATTAAAAAGGGAACAAATGCATTAAATCACCTATAATAATAAATACTAAGACATTGAAAACTTTAAATTCACCATAATTGATTTTGATTTGATTCCTCATATCCCATATTCACATTACCCAGGACACTCTGCTAAACTAAAATTCTGATTTAAATTTTTTAGATATGGCATACAATTTTAATTCTAGAAGATGCTAAACAATATTCTTAGTTGAAATGTGCTTCCATTGTTGATTTAATTTGGATTATTTTACTTATCACATAACTTAAAAATACCAACAACAAAAGAATTGGAAATTCATGTTTACAGAGAAACCTGCTCATAGATATTTATAGCAGCATTATACATAATTGCCAGAAGCTGGAAGTAACAAAGATGTCCTTCAGTAATGAGTAGATAAATGAACAGTGGCAAATCCCAAAAATAGAGTTGTGTTCATCACTAAAGGAAATGAGAAGCTCAGTAGTGGCCCAAACCTGTATTTCCAGCACTCTGGTAAGCTGAGGCAGAAGGATGGTGAGTGTATGCCCATGCAGGGCTACTCAGGAGTTTGGTGATGGGCTGTGGCAACATACAAAGCACAGCACTGAAGATGGAGCTTAGAAGGAAGACACTACATGAAATACCTAGTCCCAAGGAAATGTACAAAACAGAAAACCTGAGCTGTCAAGATAAAATGACCTGGAAAAATCTGAAATGCACATAAAAGTGGATGATGTCAATCTGTAAAAAGACTACATGTCATATAATTATATCTACAATGACATGCTGGGAAAGAAAAAAGAAACTATAGAGTCAGTAAAAATATAAGTATTTGCCTGAGGCTAGGGAACAAGTGACAAATAGGGTCAAAAGAAATTTCTGATCACTAAAAATATTTGATACTATAACATTAGATATGATTTCTGTACACAGTGTGTATATGTTTGTACGTACATCTCCACACCCATAAAATGTACAACTTTAAGATGAACTCTTAATAACTGTGGATTTAGAGTGATAATGTGTCAGTATAGCTCAATCAGTTGTAAGAAGTGATGCATTTTTGTACTGAAAGTGGATGATGATGAAAATTTGCATGTGCTTACATGTGTGAGCATATATAAAAGACATCTCAGGCTGGTAAGGTAGCTCTGTGCATAAGCACCTGCCTTGCAACTGCAAAATCCTGAGTTTGATCCCCAGTACCACATGCCATACCAGCCCCAGAATGCAGGCCCGAAGCCAGGCATGGTGGCACATGTCTATAACCCTAGAACAAGGGAGGCTGAGACATGAAGATCACTGTGAGTCTGAACTGCAGAGCAAGACCTTGTTTAAAGAAACAAAATTCAAATAAAAAAGAGATCTCTCCTAACTTCTTCCTATTTTTCTGCAATTCAAATCTCCCCCAAAAATTGAAGTATCTAAATAGAGTGTTCATTGTAGAAAATTAAACAAGGGAATAGATCACTACAAAAGCATTATTAATACCAAATAAATATTAATTTATGTTTAAAAAATAGAGGAACTAAATTAAGTAATTTTGTTTTAACTTTTACTATCAAGTTAGAATTGATCAATAGCATAGAACTGTCAGCAGAGTGGACATACCATTTCTTGTTGGTAGTAATATAAATCTGTTAAGTGGATTGTGAAAGCCACCAGGAGATAGGCATAAATGGCATGCTGGATCTCTTATCCTCACGATTTATCTTCTAAGACTCTTGCTCAGCACATGACTAATTAGTGTAGACAAAGTTGTTCTTTGACATGTTATTTTCAATAGGACCAAAATCAAACAACAGCCCAAGTAACTGGCAAATAAGACACAGTTAAATGAATCTTGATATATTGTTACATTGGAAGATTATTACACATGTATTACAATTATATTCTCTAGAGTATAGATTGGTGCAACCATTATGGAAAGCAGTGTGGAGGATCCTTCCAAAACTAGAATTGGAAGTTCCATTCAATCCAGCTATCCACCTACTGGGAATTTTCCCAGAAGAACTGAAAACATCATACTATAGCGATATCTGTGCACCTATGTTTATAGCAGCCCAATTTGTAATAGCCAAATCTTAGAAACAACCAAAATGCCCATCAATTGAAGAATGGTTAAAAAAAAAATGTGGTATTTTTATACAATAGAATACTACTCATCCATAAAGAATGATAAGTTTGAAGACTTCATATATAAATAGATGTATATTTAACATATACTCATTAGTGAAATAAACCAGACCTATATGTGTAAATAT
Source organism: Myocastor coypus (assembly GCA_004027025.1). Classification (NCBI taxonomy): domain Eukaryota; kingdom Metazoa; phylum Chordata; class Mammalia; order Rodentia; family Myocastoridae; genus Myocastor; species Myocastor coypus. The sequence continues at coordinate 1 of PVJA010034082.1, read as the reverse complement.
C
>PVJA010034081.1:0-22534 GCA_004027025.1 Myocastor coypus | reverse complement strand
TCTGCTTATCCGTAAAAACGATATAATCTCATATGCCCAGACTGAGACCAAGGTGTCGCAGACTGTCGGTTAGATACTCTTACCTCCCTTCGGTGTGTGGGGCACAGTGGTAGTGGGGAATCGCTTGAAAGCTTCAATGACAGCAATGAGCCCGCTGCAGGGTGAGTGCCACAGTTCTGCCGCAATGCTCCATGGCGTTGGAGTATGAGACTTGAATGGTGACAAAGTTAGTCCAGAAAAAGAAGTGTAAAATTAGGGCATCCTGAACTAGTTGTTGGTCACACCCTGTGTTAGGAATTGGCTTCATTCCGCCTACTGTCCTTCCATACATGGAATGTGGTTTAGAAAAATATTCTACATGACATCTTATCCTAACCAACAGTCGAGGAATGTCAGTAAAACTTGTCCCTCGGCACCCTGAAGACAGGATCTCCTTGTTCCACCTGAAAATAGTAGGTGATCCCTGTATGTGCAAATGTATTTTTTGTCTTGTTCACTCCTTTGCCTGGCCTAAGATCCATGACTATCAACATCTGAAGAGGAATACTTTATGCTCTGTGCTCAGCTGCAGAAGGACAACTCTAAATGCAGCATAACCTGTGATAGAATGGAGATGTTTAAGAACTGCTCTCTGATAATAACTTTGGCTTCCATACAAAAATTATTTTTAAATGCACTGCAGGTTTGTGAGCAGAAACACTGACATATACGATGGAATACTGGAGTGGGTTCGTGGCTGAAATATGAGGAAGTCTCTGGGTCTGCTGATAATGGCACAGCTGAAGGAGGAGGCTGATTTTCAAGCACAGAATAGGAAAAAGGGCCTATTGAAACTCATGGGTAATTTACAACCATCTTTAGGTAAAGCAGACAAATGTTGTGCAAAATATGAAAGGATTATTAAGAGTTCTTACAAATAGATGAAATATGGAGTTCCTATTAGGGCTATCCTATTCCTTGGACAACTGCTCATTCTTTCTTGCTAGCTGGTAAGTATATGGCATTTGATTGTTCACTGAAGTTCTCCAAGCACTCAGAAATACAGTGGTAACATGAGCAGAGCACTGAGGCTCAAGGTTCCCATGCAGAGACGAAGATTTATGATGTAGACCAGTGGTTCTCAACCTTTCCGATGCCGTGGCCCCGCAACACAGTCCTCATGTTGTGGAGACCCCAAACCAAAAAATAATTTTGGTGGCTGCTTCAAAACTGTAATTCCTAGCGGCTGGGGAGATAGTTCCGTTGCACAAGTGCCTGCCTCGCAAGTGCAAGGTCGTGAGTTTGAACCCTGGTCCGATGGCTTTAGGTGACCCCTGTGTTTTGGTTATTCAGCCCCCACCGGGGTCGCGACCCATAGGTTGAGAACTGCTGATGTAGATAAAGAGAACTAAGGGGAGGACTGTATATATATATATATATATATATATATATATATATATATATATGTGTGTGTGTGTGTGTGTGTGTGTGTGTGTGTGGGTGTGTGTGTGTCTGTGTCTGTGTCTGTGTCTGTGTCTGTGTCTGTGTATGTGTGTACAATTCCTAATTAGATGTTCAGAGATAATTAAGTAACATTAGGAACCCATTTCTGGCATAGTGCACTATGGCTAAAAGAGATTACCTTATATTACTATAGCAGGATAATTGATAAATGCAAATATATGTGTTCCTACGGAAGACTAAATTGGTCAATATTATTTCAATTGAAAAAATACCAACCAAAATGAAACGAGAAGGAAATGAGGAAGAAGAGCAGAGAAACATGGAGGAAGAGGAAAGAAAGAAATTGGCGAGACCAGAACCTGTCCTGCAGAGCAGAAGGGCCTGCTGCCTTATTTAGGATGAAGAGCCCCAGGCAAAGTGTAATGCTGCTGTGTCCACAGTGCTCCATGGGGAGCTCTCCAGGCAGGGTGGGCGCCTCCTCCACAGGACAGCGAGTGCCACCCTTTGTGAAAAGTAAACATGAAAACTCCCATCAGTTGACTGCAGAGATGCGAGTTCATCCAGAGTGCCTGAGTGAGTGCCACTCCACAGGACACGGTGACACACAGAGCCCAGCTGAGGCAGCGGTTCCGGGGCCCAGAGTGACTGTCCCAACCACCTTTAGGGTGTCATAACACAGAAGAATCCGAGAACATGGGTAAGGCTGCCCTGCAGAGGCCAGGGGCTTTCTCATCTTAACACACCGACATTTTTCATCAATGATGTAGTGACTTATAAACTATTGTGACAGTTTATTCGGAAATATTACTACAATTTCTCAGTGATGTCAACAATTACAAATGTTAGATTTTAAAAAAATACATTTGTACAAAATGACTTTTATTGTTTGGACGCTGGTGGCAACAGTTAAGTATTATTAACATGAGACTTGCTGCATCCTTAGAGCAAGCATGTATGAAATTAATCAAAATCAAAAGAAACATTCAAAGAAAGCTGTCTTTGAAAGGCATGACGTAGGATCAGGAATGGCTGTGGCGTCAGCAGGTATCATTCTAGGCGATTCGGTTCTTCACAACTCTCAGGAAAATGTCGACTTTATGCATATCCCGGCGCAGGCAACGGCACAGGTTGTGAAAAGTAAGCATGGAAACTTTTCTGTCACTTGACCGGAGAGATGGGAGCTCCATCCAGAGAGCAGGGTCCTTGTGGTCTCCGGCTTGAATGTCAAGCTACACACACAAAAAAGGTGAGTCTCATATTTTCCCCACTGAGAGCACGTGTACCTTTCAAACTATTAATTTTTAGTCAAGATTAAAAACAGAAGAAAATGTGAAACTATGGCCAAGTTGTGTGTCTTTGCAAGTCTCACACAAAGGATTATAAAAGTATTACTCATGAAAAAGCTAGAAGCAACCCTCATGTTTATTTTCCTGCCATTCATGAGGTCAGAAGTGAGCTATACTCCTGCAAAGGAGAGCAGGACATCCGCAACACTACTAGAAGCATGCATGTGCGTTTAACCTAGGAAAAATTGAAAGTACATTTTTCCATGCTGTCACTTACGAAATTTTGGCATTTCCTAAAAGGTATTGCACAGAACTCATTTGTATTCCACTGTCTCTAAGAGGTTTTATTTCTGCTTATAACGGGGTTGCTGTTTGTATGGCATCAACACAAAACAAGCAAAGATGACGAGCACTCAGTGTTTCAGGTGCAGGCATTCAATCTTGTCAAAGAAAGTACCAGTGCCTCCCTCCATGAGGGAACGTTTACTTTCAGGTTTCTGTGAGGACCAGCTGCTTTGTGTTGAGTGTCCTGTGCTGGAGACCAGCGGCAGAATCAGTATAAAATAAAATATTTTATATTTATAAAACATTTTGTATTTTATAAATATACTTACAAATTTATGATTTATATTTATAAAATAAAATATTTAAGAGGGCTCAGGCAGAAGCCGGGCCTGGCTGGAGGAGACTTCAGTAGTGAGGAGGGGGCAGTGGTGCCGAGAAAGAACTGCACAGTGCCACAGAAAATGGTTTCCCTGCTGTCCTGGGAGGCTTGCAAGATGAGAATCCATAAAGCTCTCCTAGACTCAGACCCACACTGAAGTTTGCAAAAATATGAGGTGCTACCTAGAAGATGTGTGAATAATTCTGAGTCATGGAAGGTCCTGATCTGTAAAATCATTTTATGGCATTACGAAATGTGTGCGAGTACAGGTGTGTGTGTGTGTGTGTGTGTGTGTGTGTGTGTGTGTGTGTGTGTGTACTAATGACCTTAATCTGTGCTTTGTTTTTGTTTTCGTTTCTTTTGTTGCGTGGTTCCTGTAAAAGGTCACTAACAGTGGATCAAGAATGAACCGAGTAAATGAGTAATTGGAACAAAAATAAACAGGAGAGGAAGCACTGAAGAATGAGTCAGAGATGACTGGAACTTGGCGCTTACTGACCTAGGAATTAAGCTGAAAATCAAGGAGTGCCTCTTGTATGTTCCAAGGATCCTATGTTACGTGCAATGCAGTGTTCATGAAGTGGATATAATAGTCCTTCATGAAAATGCAAAAAAGTGTTCATATCAAGCACTTAGGACAAGTGTGAAAAAAATCAGGTGTTACTGTAATACTAAGGATAAAGCTTTAGAAGCTATTTTACTACATAGGTAAAGAAAAGATTAACTGGCAGCAAGGAACACAACTGCATGCTGGAGTAGACTGTCTTCTATTCCAGAGTAAAATGTGTTGTACGCTTTTCCTCACTTTGTTGTGCACTGTAATGACATGTGAAAAAAATCTTTATTTAGCTGCATGTGAATGAAAACCTGCCTGCATTTAGTAAACTGGTTGATTATGTGATTGTGAAAAAAAAGTACTTAGGACATATAAAATAAAATGCATCATTCCTTGTGTCATAATGCTTCTGTTAGGAATTTTATTTTCATGGGTTAATATTTCTGAGAACTCCCCAAAGCTGCTTACATGTTCCTACACTGTTTTGGCAGTTGTTCACTTTGAGAAGAGGTGCCTACTGGAAACTGTAACTGGGATAGGTGTGACAAATTCTCTGGAATGAGTGGACACTGCACTATCTGAAAAAGATGAATACACTTTCCAGATAAGACTCAATGTATTGTTCAACTCCTCGTAGTGCAGTGGCTCTCAACCTTTGTAATGCCGTGACCCCACAATACAGTTCCTCATGTTGAAGTGACCCCAAACCAAAAAGTAGTTTTGGTGGCTACTGCAAAACTGTAATTTTGCTACAGTTATGATTCAGAATATAAATCCTGACAGTCAGTATGTATTTTCATTGCTACAAATCTCATTGCTATAACTTAAACATAGTGATTGATCACAAGAACAATATTTAATTATAAGTTGAGAAGTGTTTATTACTAAGTCCAATAAACATCATCTCACCATGACATAGCATGGGTTTAAACATGTATTTTGTGATGGCTTTAGGCGACCCCTGTGTTTTGGTCATTTGACCCCCGCCTCGGCCATGACCCACAGGGTGAGAATCGCTGTCTAGTGGCTCTAAGCATCTATGCTAGTGTCTCCTCAGTGTCTTCAGGACTCAGGAGGTGGAGCTACCAACCGATTACCCATCTGATTCGGATATTTTTCCTTTCCCACAAGTAGAGGAAAGCCTTTCATTATAAGGGGATCGATCTGTCTGTAAGTACTCCACTGTACCAGCAGCCATGTCTAGCTGCGCGCACCTGCATGTTCTACTGATATCCTGCCATATACTTGGTACAGAGGCAAGCATCACGTGATCAACTGGGTTCTCCTCACTGTGCTTTGGTATGCAAGGGCTCTGGATCAGGAGCAGAAGGAGTTCATCTGGCAAAGCAAGGCTTCACTACGACTGCTGTGAGGTGAAAGCAGAAAGGCTGTGCCCAGAGCCGCACGGTGGCAGTCCTAACACCCTGGTAACAAGGCACTTCTCTGTAGTGATCCTCTCTGAACTTGCTCCCAGAGAAACCCTAGGCACCAGCCATGAAGGAACAGTTCTGGTGAAGGTGGGGACAGTGCTGAGGTGGCAGCACCCTCAGCCTCAGGAGCCCAGCGTTCCCTTAATATCAGAATCCGTGCCGCTTCCTAAGGCCCCTGCTCTGTGGAGAAGCAGCTGGGATGGTGCGTCTCTTGGCGCAAACTCCACTGCTGCAAGCCAGCGGTGCTGCTTCTTTTCCAAACAGAGAGAGAACACTATAGCGCAAAGCAAAGGGAAAATCGTGAAGCTACTCACCTGTCTGGCAATCCACATCAGGCCTTCTCGAAGTTGGGACAATTTCCCCTGGATAATGTCAGTTTTCTCCATGAAACTCAGGGGCACATTTGGCAGGCGAACGGCTTCAGCCATGAGGTGACTTAGAGGCTCTTCCCAGGAGCGCAACAACTGGATAGACAGGATGATCAAGTCCTTGTCCTGAGCACACGGGGTGGGGTACGTCATAAGGGCAGTTAGACATAGCCAGGTTAGTTACAAGTGACTCTCCTCTCAGAGAAGTTGACCTTAGAACTGTTGTGATGTCCTGTGTGTGTGCAGACTTTTTTGTAGAACTTAAATGTTCTGAAAACTCAAAAATTAAGCACTGACCTAAACATTGCCACGGGAGAACTTGTAAGTCCATACAAGTGGTTGATTTGAAGGAATGCATTTACTAATGGCATTTCTGATTGATACCAAGTTTTCCTTTTCGCCTTCCTTCTAGATTCCAGATTTTCATTATGATCAGGTCACCACCGTGCTCATGGTAGAAAGCCAATAAAGAAAGATAGTAACAGGAAAGTTGGATCACAGGCAAAGTCTTCAGGCTTGTTAGGTCTCTCTGTGGTACTAGAACAAGAGTGAAAGGTCTACCTCTGAGCACCTAGAGGTGACATTTAGAAGGACAGGCATAGTGAGGTGACTTTCTGGAAAGACACGGGCATGCTGACAGTATGTGCAGAAGAAGACGGGATTGGAAGAGCAGAAGCAGAGGCAGAAGGGTGTGAGGAGAGTGCGGAAGACATGGTGCAGGGCAGGAAGGTCAGGACTGTCAGCACCGCCCAGCAGGAGGCAGGGCATCCTGGCCTAGGATACACTGCATCTGCCCGTCTTGCATACAGTCCAGGCTGTAGGGTGTGGGCTGAGATACGATCACGTGCATTGCTCGCTAGTGGAGTCGCACAGCGTTTATTCAGCCTGGGTCCTCCAGATCCTGTCTGATGTTTCAGCTGGCTACTCTCCCTCTTCTATTGTTGACATTGGGCTGCTGTCACAAGAGACCTTAGTGCTGCTCAGAGTGTGCAGGAGTGTAAAGCCAGGGCTGGTCAAAATGGGCATGGACTCACCTGCATCAGGAATGCTGTGTCCTTGTTCTGTGGCCTGACGATGTGGGCAGTGTGGCACATTTGCAGATGCTTAAAAGACAGTTCAGTTTCCTGGGGGTACAGATCAGCCTGGAACCAATAGGAAATATAGTGAGTTGGGATTTTCCGTGAAAACAGGGATGCGTCCACTGACTGTAATTATCTGTAACCCATATGTAATGATTTTCAAGGAGCGCTGCACGAAGCCAGGCTACGCACAGATCAAGGGACCAGTTCTCCTGCTCTTCCCATGAGCACTGTAAGCTCATTATGTTCCGCTGCACTGCCTGGAGACCCTCCCTCCTCCCCGTGCTGTGCCCTCAGCTTCTCCGCCTTGCCCTGACTTCACACATGGAACACAGCAAGGAAGCAGCAAAACCACAAAAGCTGCCTGAGTGAAGTATCACCTTGCTCTAGGGGCAGACGGAAAGCAATGATATGCATGTGTGTGTGTGTTGTGTGTGTGTCTGTGTATATATATATATATATATATATATTTAATATCTTGTTTCCTAGGGTTCGTAGAGCCTGCCTGCCCTGAGGTAGAGGGGCTGGTGCAGCATGTGGTTCTAATGATCAAACTGCGATCCCTGCAGTCGCCTAAGCTTACCTAAGCAGGTGCTTTACACCACTGAACCATCTTGCCGGCCCCAATTTCTTTTAATAGGTATAAAGAAAATAATGTTCTCTTAATAAACTCTAAATTCATAGTCTTAGTTCTTATGAATATGTTATAAGCTCAAAATATTGTTTTACTTTGTAAAATAAATCATGAAGCCGACAAAACTTGTATGAAATGCTGTGATAAAGTGAGATTCAATAACTATAAATAGATTACAGAGAAATACAATAAGAGAAGTCAAAAGCAATTTGACCAAGATTTGAAGAAAAATTCAGGGTAAGCTGAAACTCAAAAGGATAAAACAGTGATGCCCCAAAGAACACCGCTTGGTGACCATATCAGAAATGGGCCAGTGCTCAGCGCCGACCCTTGTGGTGTCCAGGGCTTTGCTGACCTGGGAGGGCCGACTCACACTGCTAAGCTGACTTTGCCCAGAAGGAAGAACTAGGCTCAGTGTAAACCAGCCCTTCTGCTGTCTCCTACTTTGGAAATCTGGCTCACTGCCTCCTTTCATTATCTGGGCTCTGAGACCTTACTTCAGAATTTTGCATCTGATGAGCAATCAGTCTGGTTGCATCTGTTCATTCTGCCCGATTCACTGCTGAGCTGCTTCCAGTGTTTCCACGCCTGGGTTCCTCAAGGAATAAAGTCTATGACTAGGGCATGACGTCAGGAGGAAGAAACCAGCATGCTTCCTTGGCCACAGCCTAAGAGTTTATGGGAAGGAACCTACACTTTTAAAAATAAAGTGAAATGAGGAAAGCCTTCCTCTAAAATCACTATATTTTTGGGAATTCAAACGTTGCACGAACTTTCCCTTCTGCAGTGCTGTGCCACATTGTTTATTACCCATCGCTCACCAGGCTTTTACACTTGGGCGATGAGCTTTCTGTGAGGAATTGTACTCCTTTCCCATCATTACAGAGATGGCTCCTTCTAGAAGAGCGGGAGGCAGAGGTACTTACAAACTCCAGGTAGAGGTGTCCAGCCTGGGAGCCGATGTAGTAAGACAGGACTGCTGCGCGCTCAAGCAGGTCTAGCATGGACCATGTCCGTGTGGGATAGATTTCGGTTTCACGGGTAAAGTTAGACTGGGAGGCCGCTTTCTTCCACAGCAGCAGGCTAGACATCACCAGCAGTATTAAACGTTGTGCTGCTTAAAATAGGACACACACCACCCTAGTTAACCAACTTTACATGTTTTCAAAAGGTGTGTGAAATCATACATTTTCCAGCACACGGATTTGGTGCTACACTCCTGGAATGGGGAAGAAATGCCTCCAGCCACAGTGACTTTTGTGTAGAAAATTACACTTGGGCAGGCACAGAGTATGAACAGCAAGTAGCGCCCTACATTTCTCTTCTCAGTGGCTTCCTTAGTTTACAAACCATAGCAAATTATGCACATTTTGCTTATCGCTGCTGAGGTCATAGCTCAACATGGTTTAACTGCGAGGGAAGTTGCGTAGAGTCTCAGATGTCTAGCACTGCCTGCCTCTGTGCCTATTTAATTCAGTGTCTGATAGTCCAATTCACACACTGATATTAGAAGTAGAGCGAATTGTATCCTTCTGTTTCATTTTTATGATATAAATAGATAGACAGATAGATAGATAGATAGATAGATAGATAGAGTCTTGGAAACACTGAATCTTTTATGTAACTAATGATATGCATATGAACTTTTTTACAGGTTATTTATTTATTTATTTATTTTCATTCATTGTGAATAGTCTCACTGTGCAGCTCAGACTCACAGCGATCCTCCTGATTTCTGCCTCCCGAGCGCTGGGATTACAGGCATGAGCCACCAAGCCTGGCCTCCAAAGCCAGCTCCTCTCTCCTGGGGGCGGGGCCTGTGAGGCACGCAGGGCCTAGGATGGATCTCTGCTGCCGGTGCTTATGTAAGCAAGCACTTAGTCCACTGAGATAAACCATACACCCTAATGAATTTGTAATCCCTTTTATAACTCTATGAATTTATTGTTAATGCATGGATTTTTAGATATTTTTTTTTTATTTTAGATATACATTTACTATAGGGGATCGAGTGAGCCTATCTTGTAAATAGCATCAATATGTAGACTAATCACACAGTAGGGGACTTTCCCAACTCCTGTTATCACCAGGTAGGAGAGCCACACATGGATGCCCCGCCCTCATCCCTCACTTTGTCACACCATGCGCATGGGTGTTTCCGGCTGCATCTGTATGGCAGGGACACAGCAGCAGCCACAGGGCAGAGTGTGGACAGCTTTTGCTGCCCACTGGGAGGCACAACTCTCTGCTACGGGTGTTGGATCACGGAGAACCACGTAAGTGTGACTTAATCCACTTTCTCTGCGATATAAGTGCCCACATCAAAATCTTTGACAGTGCTCAGAGTAGGTTTCGTAGACTTGCTATTTCATTAGAGGGGAAGTTGGAAAACACTAGCGTATCACTAACTTGTGTTCTTGACAGGTAAGATACACCAAATGGTACAAAGTTCAATTAAACTTTTGACTTCTCTAGAACAACTGCAAAGGATTTTCAGGTATTTGCATGTAATAACCAGAAAATGACTTCCTCATAATGTTTGATGAATGCAGGTGCAAACCACCAACATAAATCTCAGCAAAAATTAATGATAGCGAAATGACTAATTCTTAAATAAAATTCTTCAATGAACAGAGATGAATGTTCTTGTTATGAAATCAAAATAAATGTGAACTGAGATACAAAATTAAAATAGTATGAAATCCTCTACAATGTACAAATTTGTATTTTTAAAACTGGAATCACTCCAAAGTTTCAAACTTATGCATGCTATACTATGAGGTATAAATTCTTCTTCTCAAGCACAATTCTAATAAGACATTGTTTCTGATAGAGAAATCCAGAGAGCAGCTTGCTTCAGTCATCAAGGTCAATGCTCGTTTATAATTAGCACATATATGCACACATCTCTCATCATGGAGCTGTTACAGTCTATGGTAGGATGAACAGAAAAATATTCCGTGCTATCGTGAACGTTTTATGGAAAAGTTTTTCACACACACACACACACACACACACACACACACACACACACATCCCTTATGCAATTAAGAAAACTACTCTACACTGTCCTGATCTTCCTGTGGAAGGGCCATTATGCTTCCACAACCCTGAGAAAGCAAATGAGTCACACATCTCCCATCTCTGTTTGCGTTGTAGCATCAGGATAAAAAGTCTTATTAGGTTGCTCAAACTTGCACAGTTAATATTCTGCACTTGAGAACTGAAAATGTTAGTTTCTCCTTCCTTGGGTACTGAGAATTGGATCCAGGGACTCTGTAGTCCTCTGCTAATAGAGAGTTTACCAGCCTCACCTTTACTGGCTTTTGAACTAGAGGATGCTTGGGCTTTGTTCTGTTCTCTGGTGGAAAAAGCTCAGTGGCCCTCAGTCCTGGGCCCAGTAGATACCAGATGCACCTTCTGTTGACAGTTGCCTGCCACAGCCACATCTCTGATGCTCTCAGCTTTCCATTACCTGAAGGGCTGGGAAATACTCCCTTGTGCACTGTGCAGGTGCTTTTCTGAGCACTGACAAGGTCCATCTTAAACCAACCTGCGCCCTCTGTTACTGGCTCTATGTTCACACTGATCCACCAGGACTGCGGCAAAGCCAACATCCCATCCCTGGAGCACATACCTTTCCCGTAGCCATCCATGGTAGTGATCAAAGCAAGAAGCATGACTGGGTGGAGTCCGCCTGGCCGACCCTGGTCCAAGTGCAGAAGTTGGTTACAAGCGTGTGACGCAGCCCAGACCCATTTGATCTTGCATTCTCTTCTCTCTGCCCAGGGCCTTATCTCTCATGACAGCCACCAAGCATTAAGCACCTTTCTACTACTTACTCATATTGCGGAAGATGGAGTGGTACCTCACTTTGCAAAAGCTTCTTTTTGCAAACACTTCAATTTACAAAGCTTTTGGCATAATTTACATTCCCAACCCAAACACCCCATCCAGTGACAATGCAAATACAGCTATCTTCCACTTACAAGTAGAAATACAGCCTTGGTTCCCATACAAACAGAAATGCAGCCACCTTCAACAATATCACACACACACACACACACACACACACACACACTCACACACACACAGAAAAAAAAGTACCACTGTAGATGTCCTAGAAAAAAGATATGTATTAATTAGATTAAGTGAAAATGATAGAAATATTGAAGGAAAGAATTGGAGACAAATTTTGGAAAAATAGGTCTCCAGGATGATTGAAATCTCAACATTTTTTTAAATTTCTACACTTTTAATTTATTATAATTTGTTTAGTAGCTAATCTGATGTAAATGAGAATTTTTTTCATTCAGTGTGGCTAGGTAAAATACTTGAAAGTGTGTGCACTTTTACTTCAACAGATACAGAAAAAATACTATAAAAGACGAGTTTGTACAGTCCTCACATCCATTGCTTTGCTTTCTTTCCTTTTTCCACTTTCACACAAATTATTTTCTACTATGTAAAAGACATATGAAAATATATTCACATTTTATAATATTTACCTTTATTTTGCTTTTTATTTTAGCAGGAATATAAAATTGTGTTATTATCCTCGATTTGTATATTAAGAAATAGGCCTAGAGATTATAAAGGGAAAGATACATAGATACTTATTCCATTTTCAAGGTAGATGGCATAACAGCAATTCTTCTGGAGGAACTTGGACAGAATTCAAAAAGTTAATCGAATCAATACTTTACTTACTTTCTTGTGAAGATGGAAGGGCTGGGGGTAGATCAGTGGATCCAAGTGCCTGCTTAGGCAGACAGCGTGACTGGATGTCACTCCCCGGTTTGTCGTGCAGGCCCTGCCTCCAGGCTGCACTGACAGTGGGACTGAGACTCGGAGCGGCAGCGCACGCCTCTAGCACCGGCGCCTGGGAGGCTGAAAACAGGAGGATGACTATGAGTCTGGTCTATGTACTGAGATCCTGTAGACCCTGCCCTGAACACATGAGAACAAGAGAGGGTTGGCTAGGCAGAGCAGGCTGGTCTTGAGCCTCCGCTGCAGCCTGCTGGCTGCGCTCCCACTGAGAGATTCCCAGCTCCTTCCCTCAAGTGTCGGGATTACAGGAGTGTGCCCTGGCACCACCAGCAAGTACACGCGTTAACATATGGATATGCCCACGTACCCAGGATGTACACACATTATCACCTTTGACCTCAGAGAGGTTTCACACCACGCAGCAGCCATGCAGGCACACACACTCACACTTACATTGTAGACGATGCAACAACTACAAATGAGACTCCAGTCCTCTCTCTCAGTCTGAGTAGAGATGGGTACACTGTAATGAAAACTGTAATCACTCGGTGCTCAGAGCAATAATGAAATTCACAATCGCATTCCCTATACTTTGTGTATACTTGTACAAAGAAGCTTGGGACCTTCCGTGAGAGGTTTTTGACTTTGAAATGACATGGACAGATGAGGTAATTCTAACAAGAATGAAATTTTTAGTTATTCATTTCAACTTTTAAAATTTAGAGCCGGGTGTGGTGGCACGTGCTTGTAATCCCAGCCCTTGGGAGGCTGAGGCAGGGGGATCGGTCCTAGTTTGAGACCAGCCTGAGCTACAGAGGGAGCTCAAGGCCAGCTAGAACTGTATAGGGAGACCCTGTCTCACAAAGACAAAAAATAAAATTAAAATTTAAGTTTATTTTTAATTTAATTTATTCTAATTTAGAAAATCATAGCAAACCAACTCCTATGGCATTTCCTACAGCCAGCATAGTTCTCCCCACATGCCTACATGTGGTGGCACTCACTAGAAAACTCAGAACCTCTGTGCAGCCATCTGACATAAGAACTGACGCTGACAACTTCCTACCATCAGTTTCTGTGTGTTGCAACAGCGTTACATAGAGAGGAAAGGTGTAGTCTAACAAACCTGAGCCTGTGTATTCACAGGCACCTTATGGCTTAGGGCAGAGCAAAGAGCTCTATTTCTCACTGCAGTGCGTTCTAAGCTTCCTTGGCTTTTGTAGCTCCTCTGTCTTATGAGCAGGGTATTAAAACGTCTACATGAACCAAAAGGCAGGTGTGATTCGAATTATTTATACTGGCCCTATTTTGTGCCTACAGAGAGCGCTACTTCTATTCTATGAGCTCGCTGACACATCTTTCTCTATCAGACAAAGACTTTACAACAATGAAGACATTCATTATAAATAGATTTTTTTCTGCCTTTGGGAACAAAATTCCCTTTCCTCATACTAGATCTGCTGGATCATGATTCACTGGGGCACTAGTAAATTCATTTTGTAAAGTAGTTGAATAAGTAACTCAAAAACGTCAAATTTTCATGCTATTTTTTCCATAAAAAAGTAGTAAGCTGTTTCAGTCCTTATATATTGCTCTATTTTAAATAAAAAGTTATTGAATTCGTTTGTGTAAATAAATTCAGATATATCTTGTGTTTCATGCATACTTTCTTTTACTTCATATATTTTGGAAATAATTTAATTTCTCATACATGAAAAAGATCACATTTTTCAAAAATTGTCTAGTGCTTGTTGCATTGGTAATTTTAATGGATGAAATAAACTTTTAAAAATCTACAAAATAAATATATCGAAAGAATATTTAAATTATATAATCAGTGAATTGTTTTTAACAAAATTAAATTTGCAAATGTTCAGCAGTATACTTTATTTGATTCATGACGTATAGAGTGTCACCTTTCAGAAATTTCAGGATGGAAATTGGACCTAGAACCCTGCATTCGGCATGTAACATATGCCAGATGGAAGGGTATGCTGCAGAGGGGATCAGGGGAGCACTAGTGAGCCAAGGCTTTCAGGAGCAGCTAACTGGAATGGCTCAATTGTGAGGAGCTCGGATTACCTTAGCACATTTTCAGGCATTTTCGTCACAATTGCTCATGCCCAACGCTGGCTTTTTACTGAGAAATTGGAGTTCCACTCTTTCTGGTGACTTGGAATTCAAGTTCTTATTCTGTTTCAGAACCTCGAAGGTTTTTGCAGCTTAAGTATGAAAGTTCATCAGAAGCACTGGGAGATACGGTATACTTTGTTTTCCTATCTGTCTGTCTGTCTGCCTGTCTGTCTGTCTGTCTGTCTGCCTGCCTGCCTGTCTGTCCGTCAGCCTGCCTGTCTCTCTACCTGCCTGCCTGTCTGTCTGTCTGTCTGTCTGTCTGTCCTCTCACCGTCTATCTGTGCTCCTATAGTATTCTCTATTCTTTAATGTGTGCAGCTTTCTTCCTTATTGTATTCTTGGAAAATTCGCTCATGAATTGATCTCCCCATCTACACCATGATGCGCACACGCCTCTCAGCAGCTCCCACACACACAGCCCCCCGCTCGGCCGTCCACCTGTGCACCCATCTATCAGCTATTCAGGCATTAATTCTGTGTTTGCCATATTTCTCCAGAATACACGGCTTCTCAGCCAAAACGTTAGCAGTCCGTAAAAGTCATTGCCTGCTGAAGGTCTGAGTGAAAACACTGTGCTGGTCTGAACTTAATGATAGTTTGATATTTTCACATTTTAAAAAAGCATATATTTTGTGACACAGTGCAAGTGCTGCCCTCCTACAGCATTGTGAGCATGGAAAGAGTTCTGGTTGAAAAACAATTTTTTTTTTCAACTGGAAGTGTTATCTCTAATCTTATTGCACATGCATTTTATCCACCAATATATTTCCTTGTTAAACACTATCAGAAATATCTTTGTTAAAAAAGAAACATCTTCATTAGAAAAGAATCATGAATGATTGCCCTCCTGTAATTATTTATTAAATGTAACACACCTTGTGGAAACATATATTCATGCAGTTTGACACTGCATACAGTGGTAATTGTTTAGCAGAACTTTTACCTTCAGAAGTCTATATAGAAGAAGATTATCTACATCAGATTTATTGCTTGATGCAATAATCTACCAGTTTTTGGGAGGCTGAGGCAGGAGGATCACTACAAGTTTGAGACTAGCATGCGCTATAAAAAGTGAGCTCCACGCTAGCCTGAACTGCAAAGCAGGACCCTGTCTCAAAAGGACAAAAGAATATTTTACTATAACATTTAAATATAAAATGACAATATTGTCAAAGAGAAAGTAAATGATTGAGGGCAAAGTGGAATAGTTAGAAGAGGGATCACATAAGAGGGTTGGCTTTTCCTGATTAAAGTAAATGACAGCTAAAATTTTTATCAAAACTCACAAAATCACATTTCGTAGATCACTAGGAAGTATGCTCAGGATAGTTTGGTCAATGTGTATATCTGTGAATCAGTTAACATTGTAAAGAAAATCACCATAAAACTGGACATATTAGAAGTCTCTAGAAGATCACATAATATAATGTACTTTGGGCCCACACATAACTGGAACTCCGCATAGAGATATGCTAGATAGCCTTACAGCAGAGGCAGGAGTGTCCACAGTCACGGTCAGGCCTGGAGAGCTGGCGTCCCCAGTATCTGCTCGATGTAACAAGACGAAGTTGCTGAACAACAGTGGACCATGGAGCAATCAGGAGACCCAGCTCCACGCTCTGAAAGCTTAGTGAGAGTCACTGTGATGAGGCTGACTCACTGGAGGCTGCAGAAGGGTAGCTCCCATGCAGTGCAGACGACCAGTTCTTCTTCCCCTTTTATTCTGTGATGAGAGCAAGCCCATTGGACAGTGCCAGCGCCAACCTGGAGGGTCTTCTTTGCTCATTTGGGCGGAGAACATTCCACGAATATCTGGAAATACCTTGCATACATATGCAAAAGCTAGCGTTACTGAACCCCTGGAAATTTCAAAATCCACACATTTACATCCAATGATTAACGGTCACAATTCATCTATGAATTTCATAACAAGATACATCTACTTAGAATACGCCAAATTTCAAGTTAGGACTATAAGAAGCTTGTAACTCCTCCAATCATTATACAATCTTCCTTCTTAGAATTGGCAACACAAAGATCTTTTCCACAACACGAGTCAGTCTCACTGGGTAGTGCTTAAGCCTCTCATGACATTACTAATAATAAAATGGACATTTAGTAGTTCTTAAGTGGAATACCCTGTCATTCAACCTTATGCTGTGTACTATCGGAACCCAAAAGAATATACACGTATTCCTGTAGGATGCATCTCAGGAGGTCTTCACACTTCACCTAGAGTGGTAACCAACTGCCTGATTTGTGTAGCTTCAGGCAAACAATCATCCTGATGGGATTGGCTTGTACTTTACTATTAACTGCAATAACAAGATATGGCAATACCAAGAGTTGCTCCTAAGAAACTCCTGCACTCCAAGCTTCCACAGTATTGCTTCCATCGTGCAGTTTGAGTCCCAGATATCAATGGTATCTGACATCCATCACCATATGGACCACCACTGCTCAATGAATACCTGTTTGCTCAAAAGTTTGGGGGACCCAAATGGTGGGAGGAAATTTCAGAAAGTACGGTTAAGTGCAATTAGTGGTTTTCTCCCATGAAAAGTATTTAGCAACATGGGACTGACCACAAGGTCAAGAGGTTAAACAGCAATTGCAGCAGTAACAAAATATTTTACTAATGGGTCCATAGGGGTAAGACACAGTCACTAAAATAGTAACAAAATATATTACTAATGAGTCCATAGGGGTAAGAGATCACTATCTTTCTAATTTCCTCTCCCAGATACCTGGGCCACATAGCGGGGCATGAAAATAACTGTACCATAAATTGGATACTGGTAAAAAGCATGAACAGCATGCTGGGGAGCTTGCTCTGATCCAGTCTTAAAAGGTATTGAGACATAGTGACTCAAATAGTAACAAAATATTTTACTAATGGGTCCATAGGGGTAAGAGATCACTATCTTTCTAATTTCCTCTCCAGGATACCTGGGCCACATAGCAGGGCATGAAAATAACTGTAGCATAAATTGGATACTGATAAAGAGCATGAACAGCATGCTGGGGAGCTTGCTCTGTTCCAGTCTTAAAAGGTATTGAGACATAGTCACTAAAATTGCAAATGCATCTTCAAATGGTGTACTTATGTGCCCATCCATTGTGACAGGACTGATGGAGGGAACGTGCTAGGAAGAGTGTATCCCATGAGCCTAAGGTCCTTAACCCTTCTCTAGACATGGAGTGCACCCCTCAGGAGGAAGCCATGGAGGATAGTATATGGGACGGTGGAGGAAGCTGTGTGTAGGTCTGTAGGTGTTCACTTTAGGAGAAGCGTTCCATGCAGGGCAGGAACATCCATGCCAGAAATGGGTGTCTCGTCCAGTAAGGGAGGGCGATGAGGATTCCACTGGTGAACAGTGATAATATTATCAACCTCCCATGAGGGTGCAGGCTTGTACCCAGAGAGTGCCCCCTAAAAGTTCGAGGCCATGGTCCTTCCCATGGCTGTTTAAGTTCTCACCAGGTCAGTCTCAAGGACAGGAAGAAATCTGACTGAACTCACTCCCCGTATCAACCTGTGCCATGAGCACCCTTGCACCTGGAGTCCATCAGGCAATGCCAGGAGTGACTGAGGGAAGAACCTGTTAGCATCCCCCGAAAGGGCGCTGCTGTGCCTGAGGTTCCTAAGCCCTTCTTCTCCTGAGGTAACAGGACCGAAGCACTGAAGTAGCACACAGTACTCTTGACTCCACCATTCTGGGAAACACTATCCACATGTCTCTTCCTGAAGAGTTTGTCACTAGTACTGTAGTCACGTTTCTTCCAAGACCCTCATACCCTGACCAGGTATGGTGCATGAAAAGCCAAGTGATCTTCTGTTTTGCTCCAGCAAAATGTCCACCACGATGCATTGCCCAGATTTCTGGTCATCGTGGAGCTGCATTTCCTCACTGTTCATAATTGTCTTCTTGGGAAGGAGTGGAAGGGCACAGGTGTCCATGTGTAGACTGTCTACATTTTGTGTAGTGAATAATGAATGCCTGGTGCTCACGTAATGCTTGGGATATATATAGTAGGTAAATGTCACGAGCCAATGGTGCTTGCAGTGGAACAGAAAAATGCCGCTAGGTCATGGCCTGGGCTGATGGTGATAGAGAGCAAGAAGCTGGGATCCCATGCCTTGATCGGAAAGGGAAAGATCGGTATAGGGTTTTTTTATTATTCTTTTTTGTGTGTGACTGCAAAGGAAAGTAGCTGCTTGTCACTGAGAATTTAGGGTAACTTTGGGGTTGTAACACCTGGCAGCAAGTCCACTGACCATGCCTGTGAAGAGGACGCCATCCCTCCTGACCCTCGGGTGGCCCTGCCTGATAGTTCCGGTCACCTGCCCACTTGACCACAACTCCATTAGGAAACTCTCAGTAGGAGGAGAGAACAATGCAAACACAACTGCATACAAGTACACAGTTTCAACTAGCATTTGTCAACAAGCAAGTTGGAGAGTTGACTGGAAGATAATATATATATAATTTTTTTTGTTTCACTTTGCATTGAGCTCAGGATCCTGCACCTGCCAGGCAGGCGCTCATTCTACTGAGCTCATTCCTCAGCCTGGATACTGAAAACATAAATGATAGACTTAAGTAGATCGTAAACACACAGTTAATGACAAGAAATGTCAAGCCCTGGTTCCACACCTGTAAAAGCTGCATACACCATAGGGGTAAGGAGAGAGTTTCTTCTCCATTACTGTGTCCGTCCATGCCATGAGGTTCACACAGCAACAGACAAATGATCGGATGAATATTGCAGCACCGCAGTGAGCACGAGCTGTGTGTGTCATGGCACACTCACGGGTCACTCACAGAGAAACCTAGAATGTTGTGTGTTCTACGGTTAGCTGCAAATAAAAATGGATATCAGTGTGTACACCAGATTAGGCACAAGTGTGCCTGAGACTAAGATAATAAATATTGGAGAATTTTCCCACGTCTCATTGCTCAGGCTTTTTACTCTTTGTCCTTTTCCACCTGTATCTCCTCTTCAAAATACTCCAATTCCCACCACAACTTCCGTGAATACTTCTTCCACCCCCTCCCATCCTGCTCTTACTAATTTCTGCCTCCTTCTACTTGAAGCTCACTTCTTTTTCTCCTTTTCCTTTCTCTTTTTGTCTTAACGATTTTAGTGCCATTAGTGAAGATCAAAACCAGATTCTTCCCAGTCAGCTACATTCACAGCCCATTTTCTTTCTTTCAGATAAAAATTCTTTAGTACATGAACTGATTCAGGTCATCACAATCTTATAAACCTCCTGTCTGAGCGTCCAGTGGGCTGAGATCATAAGCGTACACGTCATGCACATCCTATTGCTGGCTCTGTGCTTTGGGGACAGGTGTGTCATTGCTAGTGTGTATGAGTAGGACTTCCATGGAACTGAGGTTCTCAGGAGCTGGTATGCACAAAAAAGGGGGGCATTCTCCTAAGACAGGTTCAGCAGAGCCATCTCAGTAACAGTAGAAGAAAAGTCACTGGTTATTGCTTCTTCTCAAACACTAAGGCCCTGCACTGTAAGGCAGCAAGTCCTCCCTAACGCCCACAGAAAGAGCGCTTCTGAAAGAATCTTGAGAACATCCTTGCTCTTCCTGGAGACTGTTAGCAATACAGAACTGTACTTCATCATCTTAACTGTAATGTGAGATTCTTCCAACGCAGAGGTGTTACAGCACAGATGAGCTGCTGGGGCTCACAGTCCCGTCCACACAGTGCGTGATCTACGAGGACAGTGAGGCTGCTGCTGAGCCAGGAGATCTGAAACAGAAGATCAGGGAGAGTGGGAATTGCAAAAAACACATCAGTGAGCCCATGAAGATTAACGAAAGTTTGTTTTCTAGGCAGTATTAATAGAACGGAGAAATTCTCATGACTCTCGCCTGTAATCCCAGCACCTGGGAGGCTGAGGTGGAGGGATCACGCTGAATTCAAGACCAACCTGCGTTATAAAGTGAGCTCACAGCCACCCTGAACTTCACAACAAGACCTTGGCTCAAAAAGTCGAAAAAAATTTTGAATGGCACACATAATGGACAGTGGTGATTAAGCTGCCAGCAGCAGAACACAAAATGCAGAGCACAGATGCACGTTCCAGAGGAAACTGAGCAAAGCACAAGGCCAGGGAAAATATGGCTATTTGTATTTTCAGTGCCTGTGGAATACCTGTGAGAAATATTGCTGAACTTTACTGTACTGAAAACTTAAGTTGTGTAGACAGTGGAACGTATGACCTGAAGAGTAAGGAAGTACTTCAGTGGATGTTGCATTGCGTTATTTTTTATTAATGCCCACTGAAGGCTCCTTTATCCTGAATCCAAAGAATGCTGTGCCTACTCACTCCCCCATGCTGTGGCTGGCCTAGCTCCCTGCTGTACATGCAGGCCAAAGTAACTCCAGATCCTAGCGTAACCTGTCATGTGCTGGACCCACTGACCCTCTCAGGATCCGTATCTTTTCTCCTCATGTTATCAGAATACAGAAATAGAGGGAAAACACGTGGGTAGATAAGAGAGGAGATAGGCAAGGAGAGACAGAAATCGCAACTTGTATAATGGCCCTGCTAATTACTCCTGGTCTACTGAAAGAAGACTTCACGTCTAATTCTTTCCTTCCTTTTATTTTTTGATAATATTTGCATGCTTACATCTGGGAGTATGAGTTACTAATTTGAAAATAATATGCAGTGTCACAACCGCTATATTCGTATAACTAATATGATAGAAAATTGTATCAGTGAAAAAGGTTCAATCATTGAATTTAGTTTACTGATATTCTATGTAATCTCTAATTTTAAACTGCTCTTATTCTGCTTAAAGTGAGTAAATCAACAGAATACAAGACGCTTGGAGTGGTCCTTGCTTCCCAGCAAGGCTATGCCGCGCTGGGCGTGGGAGCCACCCACCGACTTCCGCTTCCCCTAGCAGCTTCGGTTTCCTACTTCCCTGCCCGCAGAGCTGCGTTGGCCCCTTTCCTTCCTGGTCACCATGTCACTCTCACCAGGCAGGTATGCTGCAATTAGTCTGCTCCACAGGGTCTCTTCTGCCCCCAGTGGGCGTTCTCTGGGCCTCCAGTTCACCCTCCTACTTCCTTATCTTCCATTTCTCTGATGAAGGTCCATTGCGATCTGAGGATTCCTCCAAAGCATCTGTAATACTGAATGAGAGCATTTGAGCAGACTTCCACGTGAAGTAGCTAACGAGCTGAAGAGATACTGGATTTTATACACCAAGAAGGAGAGATCATTGAATTAAACAGGGACTGGGACCCGGGTCTCCTCCAGCCCTGTCGATCCTAGCCATTGTTTTTCGTTGCTCGGCTTGCTGTGTGGGAGATGCTGAGTTAGCGATCAGGTACAGATGTGGTATTTTAGATAAATAAGGAGGACATTCTTGCCTCATCAAAATGTTGACATAATTGGATGTTTTTTACAGAGTAGATAAAAAGAGAATGTTTTACACAATCTTTGACAGGGCAATAAACCATGTTCATTGTCAAGGACATTTCAGTGTTATTATAAACCACATTACATAAACCATATATTTCTCTTAACTAGTTAGGCAAGGAAAAACTGAGAAACTGTTTTCGTTTCTTGCCATTCATCCATTTTATGAGCCATTTGGCTACTATGAATATTCTTCTTAAAATAATTCTTACAGCTATAACAAAGCTTCCATTTAATGTATTTTCTCGTTAAACTGTGTTTTAATGGATCTCAAAATTCTGTGACAGAATGTTAGCCCAGTTGTTTCCCCAAAGTGTATTGAGTGCAAAATCTAATAACTTAAAAATTTGCACACACAGACACACACACAGACACACACACACACCAAAAAAGTCCAGAAAACAATCTTCTTTCCTTCTGAAAGTTTTATGTTACTTTGTTTTCATATTTCCAAGTTTCTGAAATCTGATGATGCTCCCACTGCTGACATGGTTTCAGGCACGTCCATGTGGGTCAGAGCTTCTCTGACGACACTCCTTCGGGCCATTTTGCTGTTTGTGACATGAGACAGACAGTTGCTATAGATGTCATCAAAGCTATGGACAAGGAGGCTGCTGGAAATGGCAAGGTCACCTAATCTGACCGGAAGGCTCAGATGGCTAAACAAATATTATCCCTAACACCTGCCACCTCTGACTTAACCAGCGACCGAAGA